>CM055105.1:49138687-49409226 GCA_029204225.1 Diphasiastrum complanatum | reverse complement strand
TCATAGTTTCTATCCTTTTACCAAAGCAATCATCCAGAGCAATCAATCATAGCAAGTTACAGCCAATGGAGTATAGAAAGAGTACTCTTATCAACCACATATAAGCTATCACCATTGGTATCATCGACATCTATATGGAAGGGCAGCGGTCCATCGCACTTTTGCTATCATTCCATACTGAAAAATACGTGGAGTTATGCTTGCATGCAAGGCATTGCTAAATTGCACTAGCATAATGAATGTTTTTGCCAAAAACTAGCGCTGGCCAGCAGCCAATTCCGCTATAGAAAGAGCGTTGGCCAGTGACTATACATTATTCATAAAAAGTGATATTTATTGCAAACATCTGAATTGTTGTCCAGTGCCAACCATAGATCAACAGAGGTTGAAAAAATACCTGTAAGAATGCCCACTACTGATCCTTGAGGCAGCGCTTGATTGCAAGAGTATCCAATCACAATTTTGCAAACCAATATTTGCTACTACACAATGGTAATCACAACAATTAGTAAGCATCCATTCCTAATCATAAAGCACAGCATACATCCTTCATTATCAACGAGCTACCATTCCTCAAATCACTCTCACCTTAGTTTGCAGTATCGTTCACACGATTGCTCTTCCAGTAGCATCCACGAGTTTTTCTCTTCAATTGCAATCACCATAAGGTAGAGCACCAGGAGAGCAGGAATGAGGGAGAGAGAGAGAGAGAGAGAGAGAGAGAGAGAGAGAGAAAGAAAGTATGAAGAAAAGTGAATAGGATCGTGTGATTTCACTCTTTATAGATACAGAGGACACTTAGGTGTACTAAGTGCAAATTGCTACTCACCGTTAGATTGACTATCCATAATGTGCACAAATCCTGGCCGTTGAAAGATTCACAACTTTCCCACCATTTTTTTTTAAAACTTTTTCTATTATGTGGGGTCTTTTATTATAGTAAGGCATTTTTTCTCCCGCCCTCAATAGTAAATAAGGTTAGTACGTGACATTTGCATTCCACAGAGACTTGCGAAGAATAAAGCGATATATGTATGTAACAGAGCCCATGAGAGAGAGAGAGAGAGAGATTTATCCTATATCATCTATGTAAATCAATTTGGTTATCGACCTAGGTGATGAATTCCAGAAAGTGCCAGGGTTATTTGTCGCTCAGAGCTGAGAACCTCATTTTATGATTTAGATTATTTGATACAAACTTGTATTTTAGCTAATTATAAACACCAATGCTTGTAAATAGTGCCTCCAAAGGAAAGAACTTGTTTTGAAAATATTTAGAGAGAGAGAGAGAGAGGCAGGCCAGCATGGCCTGGCCAGAGAGAGAGAGAGACACACACACACACACACACACACACACACACAGGGGCGGTGGGGGCTAGCCAGGCCAAGACAGTTTGTGAATCTAATTTACAGTCTATTCTTGGCCTTCTAAAAAGCCTATCAAACCCTACAAATTATATTATTGTGAATCATAGATCTATTTGGAACATTATACAGTACTGTTGGAATGAAGATGACTAGAACGTGGCAATATTCATAGATGACACGAGCAATATTCATATATGACATGAACGTGGCCACCTTTTTTCTTTCTTTCTCTCTCTCTCTCTCTCTCGCGTGCGCCCTGCCTCCTGAGCACGATGGTGTGATGGTGTGCTACTTCCTGAGCGCGATGGTGGAGCGCCCTGGCTTTGATGCAGATGCTATGTTGCTACTTGCTATTGCCTTATGCAAATGCTACACTGCTACTTGCTGTAGACCTACGTTGATCCTTGTCCAGAGAAGTTGTGCCTATTGTGGAGGTGCTCCTACTGGCGCTCTGCTGCCTGCTTGGAGATCCGCTATAGAATTTTCTCATTGAAAAGATTGGTCAAGGGTTTGTGAACCATGACCAGGAATAGGAAAGGGGGTGCACCTACCCGTACCCTTGCTCGTCCAACATCCTCTTCAGACTCCATTGCTTCTCCTTCGACATCCTCCTCTGAAATGCTAGCTTTGCCTCAGAGATATTCCATTCCTAGTAATGCTTCAATGCTCCCAACCAGAACCACCTTCGTCCGTCCGTCTCTCTCTCTCTCCCCGCATGCCTGCCCGCCCCTTGCTGCCACAGTCGCGATCACCCCTTCCTCGCGATCCAGAGATAGAGACGTGTGTGCTTGCCCCTTGGCGCCACAGTCCCGATCGAGAGAGAGAGAGAGAGAGAAAGAATCGATCCACCCTTTCCTCGTGATTGAGAGAGAGAAATGGGGGCAGGCTCCATTTGAATTATGATGTGCTAAGAGAGAAAGAGCGGGCTCCGTTTGAATTAAGATGTGATGTGCTGAGCAATGTGTATGCATGGGGCAGGATGCATACATCTTCCTCCCGTGCATACATGTAAAAATTTTAGTTAATTTTTTTTAAAAGTGCATGGGGCAGGAGGATGCACCCATGCAACCATAGATGCATCCTCCTATCCCATACATATGCGCATCACATGCACACAAATAGTTATATATATATATATATATATATATACTAGTAAAGAGTGTTCGTCGTTGATAGACAATGGAGGTCGATTTTCATAGAAATGTATTTTTATTTCAACCTTTCTCTTGAAAAGTATGATAATTAAAAAAATTCTTAGAAAACCTTTCAAAATTTTGATAATGAAAGTCTTATTTGTTTAACACCTTTCACCATAAAAGTATGTACATGCACTTCAAAACACTATGTGTGTTGGTAAAGGATAATTTGAATTTGGAGTGGGCCCCTTAGATGCATGCATGGGAAGAAGGGCCATGCATCCTTTTCCCCATACATGTATCCTCCTCCTCAAGTTTTTTAGTTAGAAAAAGCTCATCCATGGGTGAGGGGAGGAGCATGCATGGTGCACCCATACACATGCGCAAAAGTGTACATAAGTTTAAATATATATATATATATATATATCTATGTCTATATGTACATGTATATATATATATGTATATGCACATGTATATCTATATGTATATCTATATCTATATCTATATGTACATGTATGTATGTATGTATGTATATATATATATATATATATATATAGATAGATAGATAGATATATATATACATATATACATATATATAAATATAGATATACATATGTATGTATGTGTCTGTGTGTGTGTGTACATACATATATATATATATATATATATATATATATATATATATATAAAGATATTTGTGTGTCACATTTGTGCATATGCATGGGGTAGGAGGATGCATGTATGGTTGCATGGGTGCATCCTCCTACACTATGCACTTTTTCAAAAAACTAACTAAAAGTTTTATATGCATGCATGGGAGGAGGATGCCCCATGCATACATCCTTCACCAATGCATGTATGCGTCCTCCCCCACTCCTTCCCTCCCTCTAAATCAAATTTCGCTCTCTCTTCTCCTTCTCTCTCCCTCCCCTCTAGCCCTCCAGTCTGCCTCCATCGCTCTCTCCTGCTCCATCTCTCTCGCCCTCCCATCTCCATCTCTCTCTCTCCCCCTGCTACTCCATCTCACAGTAGAAGAGTGCAAGCTCTTCTACGTGGCTTACAAGAACGTGATCGGTGCTCACAAGGCCTCCTGGCGCATCATCTCCTTGGTTGAGCAGAAGGAGGAGAGCAAGCGAAAGAAAAAGCATGTGAAGCTGATCAAAGAGTATCGCGCCAAGGTTGAGCGAAATATGTGACAATATGTGACGGAATCCTCAAGTTGCTTGACGGTCTCTCTCTCTCTCTCTCTCTCTCTCTCTCTCTCTCTCTCTCTCATTTTAAGCATTCATTGCAAGAAGTTTAACTATGTGGCACACTAATATTATTCATGCAGAAATTTGAGAACCTTTGAATCATGCACTGATTGACTGTTTTATCTCCAAAATTGCTGTTATGGTGATGTTCTCCTCACTATTCGGCTGTTCTATTTCTTTTTGAATGAGGAGTCTACCTACGCCCTAATAACAAATCCAGATCAGCTACAATGCTCTGAATGCTCTATTTTTGGATCACAGATGCGAACGACAATCAAAGGCGAAAGAAGGCCCAATGGCAGCAACGAGCCTGGATCAAAGCTTTAATGATGCTCGCAAATATTGGAAATCAGCAACTATCATATTAGGTAAAATCCACCTGATTTTTGGAGCTACCAGTAGATAGTAATTGTTGTCACCATGTCCTAATTTAGGGAGATAGAAGAACTCAGAATAATTACAGGTGCTACATTGGGCACTTTGTCTATGGAGTGTAGTGTGTGAGTTGGGAGCATAGCTTCTGCTGCGCAACTCTGATTGTTATTGCGTAAACACACCGTGTGTGTAATCAGAGTGTGTAGCACTTGCTTTGTTTATATAAACAAGTGTGCTGAGAGCAAGAGGCACATTTGTGTGAATGTTATTTATAATTCAGTTCATGCTTCCTTCTGTATGGGCTAACTCTTAGAGTTCCGGATGGATCATTTACCATACACAAGAAGAACTACAGGTCAGTATTCTGGTCGCGTTGTAGGTCGAGCAAAGGATTGAACGCTCCATTAGTTCCATGGCTGGGGATGATGATACGACTGGCTAAATCGGAGGTGAGAGCCACAGTTTTGCTCATGAAGCAAAGAGATCTGTTCCATGGATGGGGATGAGGAGAACTTCTGAGTCTCTATCTAAGAGCAGAACCATCACTAGAATGACTCTGAGCGCTGACTCGCATATGTCCTTATATGCATTCTGAGCACACCTTTCTTTTGTATCTGTTAATAGGATTCTCAAATGACAGACCAATACGGCACCTCATGGCTGAGAGAAATGGCTATGGAAAGTCCATTGATGCTCATGGAAACCGCCATGATCATTGATCAACTAATGCTCAACGTTTTTTCAACTACCTTTACTGCCTCCTTCTGTTTGCTTATCTTCATTCTGCCTTCGATCTGACTCCCTCTTAGGCTTGAACTGCTTCTTTGGCTTCTCTTTGTTGTTGTAGAGAGCTTGATGAGAAGTTTCCTTATGATCAAGGTGCTCGTGTGTGTGTCAAATAAATCAAACTACCCACCAGCTGTCTATACAAATACGCATCCACTTTCTCAGATTCATCATATGCAATAAGCTTCATGTTGACATCCATAGGTGTAATCAAAGGCTTACAATCCTGCATATTGAACTTATAAAGCAAATCTCATGCATATTTGTTTTGTGTAAGAAAGACCATGTCTTCATTTTGCCATACTTCAATGCCAAGACAATAGTGCATCAATCCTAGATCGCTCATGTTATAAGCATTGGAAAGATCTGATTTGATTTTATCAATTAAGCTCTCATTACTTCTTGTAATAATCAAATCATCCACGTACAACACAATGAACACTATATCTGAATCTTGCCTTAGAATGTAAAGATTAGGATCAGCATCACTTTTTACCATTCTCCTTCGCTTAAAGTGTTCATCAATGCAAGAGTACCACGCACGTGGTGCTTGCTTCAATCCATAAATTGCTTTGTTGAGCTTACAAACGAGATGCTCTCTCCTTGGCTCAACAAATCCTTGAGGTTGTGCTAAGTACACCTCTTCATCCAGCACTCCATTAAGAAAAGCATATTTAACGTCCATTTGCTGGATCTTCCAACCATAGAAAGCAGAAATAGCAATGATAGAACGTATAGTCACCATCTTAGCTACGGGTGCAAAGGTTTCCTCAAAATCAATACCTTCTTGTTGCTCAAATCCTCTTGCAACCAACCGTGCTTTGTACTTGTTGAGTTGCCCATCTGCTCCATATTTGATCTTATAAATCTATTTGCAAGTGATAGGCTTCTTCCATCAGGTAGCTCAACCAAATTCCACATCCTATTTTTCGATATGGCTTCCATTTCTGTTTCCATAGCTGCACGCCACTCCTTGTGCTCCTTTGCTTCATCAAAAGTATTTGGTTCTTGAGCCTTGAGCACAGAGCCCATCAGAGCTAGATTCTCTCTACTCTTGCAGGAGGTTTTTGATTTCTACTTGATCTTCTAAGCTCTCCCTGCTCACTTGATTCTGGAGTATCTCCTTTATTAGCATCACTTGTTATCGAGAAGTACCACTTAGGCACTCTCCTAGGAGTCTCATTATTAACCCTGTCTTTTTCCATTGGCTCTTCCATATTGACATCAACTTCTTTCTTCACCTGTACTTTAGCTTTATCATCAAAGGAATCAATTGTCAATTTTATTTGGTCATTTTGACCCATCTCATCAAAAGTAGCATCTCTGGAAATCATGATCTTTTGTGCATTTGTGTCATACATCCTGTATGCTTTGGCTCTTTCATCATATCCAAGGAAAATACACTTAACAGCTTTTGCATCCAACTTCTTTCGTTTTCATCAGGCACATGAGCGTAAACATCACAACCAAATACTCGTAAATGAGAAACAATAGGTTTATTTCCAGTAAAAGTTTCGTAAGGCGACTTACCCTCCACAAACTTCGTAGGACACCAATTCAAGATATGAGTAGCTGTGTTGCATGCTTCTACCCAAAAAGTATTTGGCAAACCCTTGCTCTTAAGCATTGCCCTAGACATCTCTACAATGGATCTGTTTTTCCGTTCTGCAACTCCATTCTGTTGTGGTGAACAGGGTGCAGTAGTTTGTCTCTTGATCCCCTAATCCTTGAAAAAATTTATAAACTCTGTTGAAAAATACTCACTGCCACCATCTGATCTGAGGGTCTTAACATAACAACTTGTTTGTTTTTCAACTAAAGCCTTGAACTCTCTAAACTTGACAAAAGCATCTGATTTCTTGCTTATGAAATAAATCCAGATATGTCTACTACAGTCATCAATGAATGTGATGAAATAGTAACAACCACTAATGGAACTAGTTTGTATTGGTCCACATAGATCACTATAAACAAGATCAAGAATGCCCTTGGCTCTTCTTGCTTCATCTTTGGGACATCTCTCTCTATGTTGTTTTCCCAAAATGCAACCCTCACAAATTTTTCCTTCAAAAGAGATATCAGGCAATCCAACAACTAGATTACCTCTTTTAAGGATTTGCAAGCTTTGAGCACTAATATGACCAAACCTTTAATGCCAAAGGTCACTTCGACTATCAACAGTGCTTACCATAGCTTGAATAAAAGATCTCGCATTCAATTTGTAGAGTCGATTCCCGTTGACTCTAGCTCCTATAGCAATCACTTTGTAGTGATTATTGATGTCCTTGATGAGACATTTGTCGCTGTCAAACTCAACCTTGAGTTGTTGATCAGCCATCGTCCCAACATATAGTAGATTGTTAGCTAAGCCAGATAATATTGCACATTGCTTATCCGCTTTATCTTCTTGCTGGCTAACTTCACTGGTACCACTCCAACTCCTTTAACAGATAGCAATTTGTCATCAACTTGTCCAACTTCATCACCATTGTCAGTTTCCGTGAGTTCTGAAAACCACTCTTTCCTTGAAGTCATGTGCTTGGAGGCACCACTATCAATGTACCAGGTATCCTTGGCTTCATCACTTGTCATTAATGCTGTAATGAACAATTTTGAACTCTCACCTGTATCATCTTCATATTGATCATCATCGTATTGATATTGATCAGTATAATTGTCTTCATAATAATAGTCATCAAATTGATGTTGATCAGCATAATTTCCCGCTTGCCATTTGTCTTTTCTTTGTTCCATCTCCTTTTGTTTCTTGAAGCATTCACGCTCCCAATGGCCAGGTTTGTTGCAGTACCTACAATTTCCAAGTTTATTTTGTCTTGAATAGTCGCGTCCTTGACCTCGGCCTTGATTCAAATTGCCTCGATTCGGACTATCATTGACTTGCTCATGAAATTGTTGAAATAATCCCCGGCTTGAGTTTCCTCCTCTCGATTGATACCTTCCACGGCCAAATCTTTCACCTCGTCCTCTAACTGCAAGAGCTTGATCATAGCCCCTGTTATGATGATTCAAGTTCTCTTGACGTTGCTCTTCCTGCAAAAGCAATCCACCTAGTTCTTCATAGGTTGGAAGATTTTCTGTTGTGGCTATACTTGTCACAAACATATGATGTGACTCACTCAGCCTCTTCAATGTCAATTGCATGATCTCACGATCTTGTACTCGCTCTCCAACTGATGCTAATTGGTCACGAATCTCTTTGATATTCAGTATGTGATCGGCAATAGTTGCATCATCATCCATCCGCAATGTATGCAACTTCGTCTTCAATCGGAACCATCGTTTTACTTATCCTTAATCTGATTAATTACTTGTCTCTATCTTTGGGCTACCTTATCCAAATGTCTTTTGACAGCCAGTATTTTCCATCATCATTCCATCCACCGATGTATTTCATTGTTATATCTTTATTTCCACTATAATGACTGATTTTTTCTCTTCTGTGCTTGGATTGAGATTTTCAACTCATAGTGATACGTAATATTCTTGAATACATGTGGACGTTCACATTGCAAAATACCATAATTTATGTCACCACATAATGGTTTCTAGTGGAGCTTTCAATCACCTTGTCTAAATCATGAATGATGAAATGAATGAATGTTGTTTTTCTATGTGAAACAATAGTAACAATGCAATCTAAAGATATCAATAAAGATCTCATTTTTTGATGCAATGGTGCTTTGAACATTAAAAAGGATCTCATTTGTAGCATATTTGTTACATAATGCCACCCAAGTACTTATGACGCTAAAGATTGCCTTGGTAAGTCCGAAAAGGCAAGATCTCTCAATTGAGAGAGAGAGAGAGAGAGAGAGAGAGAGAGAGAGAGAGATTTTGACTATATTAGATCTGGACAACCCAAAAGGGGGAGGCAATATACAGCACCAAACTAACCATCGTCATCTGCTTCATAGAGTAATCCATCTCATTTATAAGTTGGTACTATCAAGCTGTTCTTTTAAGAAGCATAATTAGGACATGTATCGTTGCCAGATTAAATTACTACTTCTATTTTGTGCTTTGTCAGTTTAAAAGCAGCTACGTGGATCTGCAAACAGATTATCCTTAGCACATCAGTTATCCAGTTCTCAAGATTCAATAACAAAGGTGAACCGAAACAGCCTGCTTTGAGCACAAAGGATAAAGCTCGAGATTCACAGCAAAGCAGCAAAGACAGGCTACTATTCACAAACTTTGATACTCTACTATTTTTATACGAAGTTTGCTGCTTTCAATCCCAGAGACACTGTAATTAGCTCTCGGCAAAAAGAAATGTTTTGAAAGGCACAAAGTTTCACGATTAATTCCAGGAAGAAGAGCTCAAGTTTGAGCAAGAAAGGTTTCCGTTCAAGGAGCCAGCTATTCGTCTCTCTCATGCTCTCAAGATCCCAGTGAAGGATCTGAGATGAAACATTGGGCTTGTGGTTCTTTGCTAGGGGGAGTAGGAGGACTTGTCTTCACTGCAGAATGATCCGAATTATTGTGGCCCATGCCCAACCTCAATACGCAGAAAAGCCGCTTTGGGGGAGGGGGGGGTGGCGCTTGTGCGTGCATTGGAAGAAGGCAGCTCATGTTTTTGCTGATGATCAGATTGACGTGTTGCCTCCTAGGTAGAGCCACTGGACTTGCGACCAAACTGTTGCGACGCCCGTTTCTTAAAATTGGGATGTTAAATTTTCGCAAGTGGCTGATCTTTCACAACAGTGGCTCTACAAAGAGGGCAAGTGGAGTGACTGAAAAGCCACATGTCAATGCAGGCAGTGTGGAAGCTATGCTTGCATCTGGGGAGCACTCGTCCCCTCTCATTCTCCTGAAACTCGCTGATACACACCGAACACTCCAAAGCTGCTCCACCCTTCCCATCTTCCTTGCTGTACACAAAAGTGGGCAGTAATTCCAGCACTGATTTATTCAGCCCACCTGTATCCATTTCCCAGCCGCCATTTGATCTCGACCTGGAATTCCTCAACAACCATCTGCCATACATGTGGAGCAGCAACACAAACAGAATCACCGCCATCAGAGCCACCACTGCGTAGATCATTATTTTGGAGTTCACTGTGTGGGCAAGAAAGGATCTCTGTTGCCCAGTTGAACCTTCATTTGGCAAAGACATTTTGCAGGCAGGAACTATGAAGGTGGAAAGATTGAGAGGACATGAATAGACAAGAGGGGAAGTGCTTCTGCTCTTTGCACTAATTTATGTTGCCGAGTATCTGAGTCCGATGGATCAATATTTCCAGCTCCTGAAAGAGATGTATTGACAATGTTATAGATGAATGTGGAGAGAATTTCTAAACCCACACAAGGATTTGCAATTCATTCAAAGATGAGAAGCTGTTTCTGAAGAAGCAATGCACATGTTTTGGACTAATCTGTCTGTTCCTGATTATTTGCTGACTGATGAAGCAATAAGAATTTAAGCTCCTTGGAAGAAGCAATGCACATAGTTTGGACTAAGCTGTATATTCCTGATCATTAGCTGACTGATGAAGCAGTAGAATTTGAGCTCCCTTTGAAGAATCAATACACATATTTGGGACTAAGCTGTATGTCCCTGCCTGATCATGTAGCTGACCCATGAAGCAGTAAGAGCTGTAAGTTAGAGATGATGCAGTCAAAAGCGTGAGCTTGAGAAAGGAATCAATCCAGAAGTAAAATTTGAGCTCTCTTTGAAGAAGCAATACACATATTTGGGACTAATCTGTATGTCCCTGCCTGATCATGTAGCTGACCCATGAAGCAGTAAGAGCTGTAAGTAGATGATGCAGTCAAAAGCGTGTGCTTGAGAAAGAAATCAATCCAGAAGTAAAATCTGAGCTCTCTGTGAAGAATCAAATGCACATATTTGGGACTAATTTGTACGCCCCTGCCCCATTGATGAAGCACATAATTATCTATTTGGGCTTTCATTTGGTGGGTTGGGCCTTGCATAACTTTAGGAAGAGCCTATTCCCTGAATTGATTTTAAGAAAAGCCAGGTGCACCCACAAAGCCATGCTAGTCCAGCTCTCACCAAGGGGTGGTGGAAACTCTAGGCTCCACCACCATCTCTCCATCCAAGAGCTCTCAACCACCCTCGGACAAGGGAGAGCCTTTGTGGTGCCGCTGAGAATACTCTCCTCCATGGTTTTATGATTAGACCACCCAATGATAGGTCTTTGCCCTACTTTTGGGGGGAGCTGGGCTGGGGGGGCAAAGAGGCAACATTTTTACTTTTTTCTAAGCCTTGTTTTGCACTAAATTCTTATTACATGCACCTTCTCAAAAAAAACAAGGTGCACAGATTCCTCCTAAGGAGGCCGCTCCAATAACTTTGAAAAAAACAAAAAACTGATTTTAAAACTAGGTGATTGAAAAGATAGATCACATGTAGCCCATTCCCTACCATCTTTTACCAATTAAGACCATCTATCTCTCTCTCTCTCTCTCTCTCTCTCTCTCTCTCTCTCTCTCTCTCTCTCTCTCTCTCTCTCTCTAAATCTTGACGATGAGGCCACAATGATCTTTCATGATTCCACGTGGAGCATAGATTGGCATTTTTTTAATGACATCATAAAACTACCCATAAATGGACATTTCATTCTTGGACTCCACGGACTTTTTGAAAATTTACCAGAATCTTCGGATGAAATGGGAGGACCTCTCATAGGAGCATCCAAGGAATCTTTCATATGGCTTAATGCTTTAGTGGGACGAAGGGGGGACCTCGTGTCATGGGATGAATGAGGAATAACCTAGGGAATCTCTTACATGATTTAAGGCTTTATTGGGATGAATTAGGAGCACTCAAGGGAATTTTTGACTAGTAGTTTCTAGATCTTGAACATGGCACTTGTGCTTTGGGCCTTGCCGACTTTCGAAAGTAAGAGTGTCAATGGAAGAAAGTCACTAAAGTCAAAATCATAAATATGAGCATTCTTAGAATTGAAGTGGAACCATAAAAAAAAGTGAGAGTTCACGAACCTCGTGATCCTCAGGTTGGTACTATGGAATGTCAAATTTGTATAAAATGTACATAATGAAGCTGGTAGAATCGTCTATCATTGTCAAAGACCAAAATGTGGTGTGCTTTGGACATCAACCATTAAAATGATAACCTTGTATGCAAGCTTTACGATAAAAACCATTATAGAGTTGATCCACTTGCATTTTTTAGTTTCTAGAAGATTAACTTAGTTTGAGACCCCTGGAGTGATCTAGTTGGATAAGAGTTGTCACCACATGCATGAAGCACAAGCTCAAATCAAGATTGTTGCATGTGGGCTCCTCTTGGCTCGGCAAAGATGTGGATGTACATCATAAATATTGTACATAATGATGCTAGTACTCCATTGCAAAAAATTGAGAGACGAAACTTTTAAAAAATGGATGCATTTTCTCTTACTTAGGTGGCTATTTTTTTTACCGAAAAAAGTATCAAGAAAGCCTTTTTGTCTAATGTACAGATGCTTTATATATTGGGATATGGATTTTCTAGTGACTTTTTCACAAATGAAAGGTGACAACTACATGGCTAGACCGTTAGGCTAAACCATTGATGAGTTGACATTGAACTTGATGGAAAGGTTACTAGAAAATCGTGTCTCAAACATAAAGGACGAAGAGGTCGATTTTGAATTTGTTTATATGCCAACTTTGACTTTATATCGAATCTCATGTCCTCTTAAATTTTCTTATTGGCAATTTTATGACCTGTAATATGCTTTTAAATTTTCTATATGGACTTTAAGATTCACAAGGTGACGACAAAGTGAGGTCATGCCATTGGCAAGACTCAAAATCTACCTTTTGTCTTTTTTACTATAGATACAAATATTTGAGTAAAAATTGCATCGTGAGAGGATTCTACCTAGATTTTGTCAAAGGTTGTTGGCTGAGCTACAAGGGGACACTTGTTGCATCGATTTTTGAAGAAAGATTTTATCATTAGTAATGTACCAAGTTAATCCTTTACTACTATTTCTTTTAAGAAGGTTTGACATTATGGGTGCACATAATGTTATTTCATGGAATTCTTTTTAGTTTACCTCTATAGCGGTAAGCTATTGTGAAGATTTGCTAAAAGCTTATGTGTCACTTGTGAGTTTGAGCATTGAAACAAAAAAAAATATATTATTTGAATCTCCTAAATTGCAATTTTGATTTTAGTTTTTTTGTACTATTTGAAATGCCTTGGGTAAGGCAAAGCTTCCCATCATATACTAATGACCTTGTTTCTAAATGGCTAAATAGTTGAGATCATATACATGTATACTAGTGGGGATACATGCAATCTTTCGAAAATAGAAACACCAATAAATACACCTTTATGTGCATCATGCCCAACAACAAACGTAGTCTTTTCCGATTAGGTGGAGGTTAAGGACCAAGGGAAAAGTTGGTACAATATATTATGAGAAATATTAAACTTTCACGTGAAGCAATTAAGATAGGTGAATGTAAATTCATATGGTCTTGTTATATATGGAATATAGTGAATTGTTCTCAAAGGACACTATTCTTCATAAAAAGCATATTGGAAGCCTCATTTGTTTCATCTTTAAGTAAAAGGCATAACTTTGAAATCATAAGGCCCCGTGTCAATTCAAAAGATGTTTTGTATAAATTTTCATTCTTGATGTTTATCTGATGATATCTTGAACATAGATTTATATTTTGGAAAAACATGATCTCCTTTCAAAGCATCTAGTAATTCATCTACTCTAGGAATAGGATATGTTTGTAATGGTAACCTTATCGAGAGCTCTCGGTAGTCAATACACATTGAAAATGTTCCACCTTTCTTAGTAGCAAGCAACACTAGAGAGAAGGAAAGTGATTTGATTTGAATAATAGATTGATGTGAAAAAGCAATTTCTAGACTTTTCTATGTTAACAATATGTAAAGAGCTAAGTTAATTCAACGATATGATTCACAAATCAAGTAGGTGAATAACGTTTAGACAATTGCTCTACAAATACTTATGACAATATCCAAGACTTGCCTAATCCTTGAGTTATTTACCTCCTTTATTTTCTTGGAACAATGTTCTTACTTTGACTCCTTAAACTTGTCCTTTTGTTTTTTAAGTCATAAGCACATACATCTCCACATTTGTCCTTAACAAATATTGAGCTATTTCTATGAAAACTAATTGTACGGTAGAATTTCGTTGTGTGGACTGAACACTATGTAGTTCATATTGTTTCTTCCCTTGTATGAAACTTGTTAATCATTGTGTGAAGTTGATTGTCATTCTACTACAGTTTTGAGCCATTCCACCCCTCTGATAATATTAATTGGACCCACTTCGACTATGTTAAAATGTGTCTTGAGGTTATATTTATCAATTTTCAGTTTAGCCATGAAACAAATTTTCTTGCAAGGGATAGTTCATCCATTTGCTATTTGCCTTTTCATCTCATCAAAAGAATCCGAAGGTATCAATCCACAAGTCCTAATATATTGACTATTGAAAAGATTATGTGTACTAACCACCATCTACTAAATCGGACACTTTCCTTCCATTAGCTAGTGCTTCAATACAAAAGGTCTTAATTGAATGATATCCATTGAAAGCATTTGAGAATATGCCTAATAGCTTTGCATCATGATCCCTTTTTATGCACACTCTTATTGATTTTGTTTTGTTGTGATTTCTCACATGATGATGTCTCTTGATTTCTTATTTTGCTTGGTGATTGTTCATTGTCAAATTCAAGTTTTTGTTTCACATCTTCACTCTCATCTGTTGGGGAAAAGGAGGGAGAGAATCAGTCGTGTGTGAGAAACAAAAAATAGCTTGAAAAGAAAGACGAACACGAACGAGAAGTGAAACTCGAACAAAAAGTGTTCGTGTGCAGCGGAATGAGCTATATGACTCTTTCCCTAAGCAAGACTACGCCTATCAGAACGAACAGAACATTAGTGATGGAAATCACGGTCGCTCTGATTACGTAGCCAAACATTAATTAATAAAGCACCAGAGGAATAATTTGTCGTGAACAGCTAGACAAATTATATGTCGCAAATGATTTGCGAAGAGCTAGATTGAGCTCGACTGATAATCAATCGCGAATGATTTGCGAAAGGCAAGACTAAATATTAGTCGTCTAAAACCAGATTACGAAATTGAGCAACTAGAAAGTCAACAGATTGAAGAATAAGCATAGCAATATTGACACAGATTTGAACGCAGAACAAAGAGCTGTTATCAAATTAAGTATATCAAATATACATGTCAATAATGCGGTAGAGCACAAGACAATAGCGGGCGAAACCGCATGCTCTACGAAACTCATTCGATCTGTAAAGGAATGAAACCTATTACTGACAATAAAGAATCAATGCACAAGGCATCTACTTTGTCTATCTCTGATAAGCTTCTGATGCTAAATTTACACACGCTTATTCTTAATTTCTCTCAATCAACAATCTCTCAATCGTCCTGATCAAACTGAATACGCAAGTGGTATTCAGCATATATACACATGTTACAGGTGTGCTGATGAAGAAATTACAAGGTGGATGTAGGAGATCGTGGGTGGCTGCAGTCGTTGTCAAGTCTGTTAGCGCAGTGGCATGGGGTGAGCGTGAAGAGGCCGCGATGTCAGCCTTTGCTGAAGTGAACATTGGTGAGGATGCGAAAAAATCGCGTCACTCTGATGAAATGCCATAGGATTTGATTTACAGGGTGCCTTTGCTTTTTAGGGCACCTTCGGCAATCTGTAAGACAGTGTCGTCTTTTTTGCCTGTCACCAAGACGCGTGTAAAAACACAGTGTCGCGATTCTTTCGCCTTTTCTTCGCCTATGAGAATTTACATGTAAATATGCAGACTGCGCGACAACGTGAGTAAAAATGCAGCATGAATGGAGGCAGATTAAAATGGGCTTTATGAGAGTAGAGGAGATAAATCCAACATCATCGTCTTCAATGATCAAAGAAATAAAAACAACTTTTCCTTATCACACTTATGTCTAGGTTTTCATTCTTGTTTGCAAGTGAACCATAATTGACTACAAGTCACTTTTGTTCATCATGAACTCTCATTTGTTGTTGAGCATCTCTTTATCAGATCCATATTTAATTTGGTCCCATTATTGATTCTTGAGATCTTTTTTTTCTTATCTTCTTGGAATTTTTTTTATCATTACCAAATCTTCTTACTAGACTGATGTCATCACTACAAAAATCATGACTAGAATAATCAATGATACAAAGATGGTATATTGATGATGTAGATTTGTCTTGAATGGATACATCATACCCAATCATGTACAACATGAGTAGCTTGAACATTTTGACCAATTTGTAGCTCTAATTGACAACTGATTCTTGGATCAAAAACTAGTTGATTGTCTAATTTTGGAGCCAAAGTAGAGATTGTGGAATCATATTGTTTCAAACAAATGACTTATATTAAGTTTCTCAACCACAGTGCTTCATTTGTTGCTTGAGAGACAATGATATACTCTAATTTTGTAGACGATAAAACTATTAAGGTTTGCTTGTGACTATTCCATGAGATTGGACCGTTGTGAAGATGTAAATTAAGATGTGAAAGCTAGAACATATCTCATAACTCTGATAAGAATTTCCAATATATAATACATGGGTTAGCCATGTACTTGCTTAAGGAATTGACTGCAAAAGCTATGTCTGGCCTAGTGTAAATCATCACATACATGAGAGAATCTGATATCAAATGATATGGGTACTCTCATATCTGCTCCTTCTTCTCTTTTGTTTGAGGACATGGGTGCTTTGACAATCTAAGTCTTGGGTCCATTGGTGATTGAGCTAATCTGCAATTCATCAGATTATATCTTATTAACGTATTGTCAATGTACCTCTGTTGAGTGATGTAGATCAACCTTTGCTCTCTACCTCTATGTATTTGAATACCGAGACAATAGTGAGCTTCGTCTAGATCTATCATGTCGAATTCTAAAGACATCTTCTTCGCATTTTTTATCAGTTCAACATTGTTGCTGAATAGCAGTGTGTCATCCACATACAAGGCAATAATAATAAAAGAATGTGCATTGACTTGAAGTAGACATTCGCATATGAAGTGCTTGGGTTGTAACCATGTTCGGTAAGGAGAGTATTGATCCTTTGAAACCAAGCTCTAGCAGATTGCTTCAGTCTATAAAGAGCTTTATGGAGTTTGCAAACATGATTCTGCTTATCTTTGAGTTCATAACCTTTGGGTTGGATCATGTCAATATCTTCTTAGATAACTCCATTAAGATAAGTTGCTTATACATCCATTTGATGTATCTCAAGGTTGGCTGTAGCATCATATGATAGAAGTGTTTTGATTGAGGAATGTTTGACTACAAGACTGAAAGTCTCATTGTAGTCAATATTGGGAATTTGAGAAAATCTTCTAACGACAAGTTGAGCTTTCCTTTGATCGATACTTCCATCTGCTTTGTATTTGATTTTGAAAATCCACTTGCAATCAACTACATTTTTGCTTGTAGGTAGTTCAACAATAGTCCATGTCTAGTTCTTAATGAGAAATTAATACTCTCTATTGATAGCTTCTCTCGAAAGATCAGAGTCCAACTGACCGAGTGCTTCTTCGACAGTCGTTGGCTCTAGAATGAGATAAACAACAAATTTGTCAATGTACCTTATAGGTTATCTGTGTTTTCTTGTTGATCTTATGGGAGACGGCTAAGGCTGACTATCCAAAATTTGAGTCTATTGTCACTGAGTTGCAATTTCTTCTTTTGATTTGATATTGATAAGTTTTTCATCTCTTGTTGACGTACTTGGACCTTTGATAGGATTATCGTATCAAAAGTCTGATAGTTCGACTGTCATAACATTGCCTTTGCCATTGAGGATGAAAAATTGATTGTCAGTAAAGATAACAGCTTTGCTAAAGAATATCTTCGATTCAATGGGATCATACAACTTATAAGTCTTGTCTAAATTAGTGTAACCAATGAAAATGGATTTGATACTATGGAAATCTAGTTTTTTCCTGATCTCCTCTGCTATCTGCACATAGGCAATAGATCTGAATCCTTTGAGTTTCGATAGTGAAGGTTTGGATCCTGTCCAAACTTTGTAAGGTGTTTTCTTTGAGAGTCTTTTAGTCCGACATCTGTTTTGAATATAAGTTGTAGCTTCAACCCATAATTGCTTACCAGGTAGTGTCACATGAACAAGCATACACTTGGCCCCTTCGACTAAGTCCAATTTATTCTCTCAACAAGTCCATTCAACTGAGGTAAATAAAAGTGATTCAATGTTTTTGTTAAGGCAATACTCCTTAAATTCATTTGAGATGATTCTCCGTAGTTGTCTAACCTCATTGCTTTGATTCTTTTACTAGTTTCGATTTATGCATGCTCCTTGAATTGCTCGAAGAGGTTGAAAGCCTCCTATTTTTGCTTTATGAAAAAGAGTACTTTGCATCAACCAAAGATAAGGTTTGCATTGGACCACATATGTCTAAATGAACAAGATCTATCGCATTTTTTGCTACATGCTTATGACTTTACCTAAATGGTATCCTAGTATGTTTTCCGACAATGCAATCCTAACAGACTAGGAGTTCGATTCTCTTACTCAGATAATCGAGATGAAGTGCAAGAAATTGTCTAAACATATTCGATACATATGCATGATTCAGGTGCCCTAGCCTATAGTTATTAACTAAATAGAAATATTTAAGGCTTGACTTGTGTTAGAATAACAATGACTCAATCTATATAAGTATCCATGTCTCTTTCCAAGTGCAAGGATCTTATTTGTCCTATCGACAATTCTGCATTGATCAATTTCACACTCTACTCTATGTCCTAAATCAATAATTCTGCTGATAGATTGTAGGTTTTTGAAACATTTAGGTACATACAGAATATTCGATAGTAGTTTGAACTGATCATTCTAGAAGCTTGATCTTACAATATCTTCACCTTTGATAGTGTGTGTACTATCATCGCCAAGATAAAAGAATTTATTTGTATTGCAAGGTGTATAGGACTAGAAAAATTCACGATGACTTGTGAAAAAAATAGATCCAAAACATAGTTAATGGATCAACAAGATCGTGACCAAATCTGGATGCACATCTAGATTTAGCTAGAAGATAGAAATCATCAATTTAGGCATGCTATAATTGCATAAATCACTAAGATCTAATCATAGGCACTCAAATACAGTAAGGTATTGTCCATGTCCATACAACAGCAGTAGCCTACTATCCTTCACATGTGTGGATGCAAGATCAACAATAAAAATGACATTCTACACACTAGAAATCAATATCTTGAGAAATACACATGAGATGGACATAGAATCAAAAGAGATGAATTCTCCACATAAAATGAGAATACAAAGATAATTTCTCCATGCAGGTACTGTTATTTATAGCTGCTAAAATGTCATTTGGCCAGTTCCCCTAAAATTGCCCTAAATGGTAACTTCTTGGTACTTCATCAAAAAACCTAGATGCAATGTATCAAAACTAGCCAATTAGAATGGCTCCAAATCTGACCTCATCCATTTATCTAGCTACTAAAATGTCATTTGGCCAGTTGCTCTAAAATTGCCCTAAATGATAACTTCTCGATACTTCATCAAAAAACCTAGAAATTTGTCTAGATGCAATGTATCAAAACTAGCCAATTAGAATGGGTCCAAATCTGACCTCATCCATTTATCTACTTGCCAAAAATAGTACAAAAACTATGTAGGCCTTTATTGACAAATATAAATCTAAGTTGAAAGTTTGTGTTGGCCTCAAAATTGCCAAAATAGATCAACTAAACTAGTTGAATTTTTCACACTCCCTCTTCAACTACTTTTAGCATAGATTTAGATAGAACTCCAAGAGATGTTCTATGATTCATAAACAAGTCTTTTCCCAGTGCTTTGGTAAAGATATCGGCCACACACTCCCTTGATGAGACATGTTGAAGCTCCTTTGCCATGACTTGTTCTCTCACAAAATGATAAGCCACTTCAATATGCTTGCTCCTTGCATAGTTTTAACAATACAACTTTGATCAATCTTAATAATGATCTCCATTCTAAGTATAGACCTTCTTTCTATGGTTTTATATTAACTTTCATAATTGATATAGAGAATAGTGTCCACATTGGATGCTTCACTATTTCTTACATCAATTTTACATATCAATATGTAACTAGAATATGAAGAACCAAATAGAATGTAAACAAAATGATTCCTCCATGCTTCAAACTTTGAACTCTCTGGAAAATAACAAAAAACAAACATAAAATGTGAGTAACCAACCAATGCTTGCGTGTCTCCTCCATCTTTGACATTTCTTGATATGTATCCACCATGAAATCCATGAATGAGTCTCCATCTCCATCTTGCCACAAGATATTATCATCACTTAATGACTTGATCATTAATGAGTGACATAAAGAGCTTCCTTTAACTTCATTTCCATCAGCAAAACCAGCCAATAATGCTAGTTCAACTCCAACATCAAAATGATGCAAAACAATGTGACTAGTTTTACCATATCTTGACAATTTGCACACATTCACATGAAATTGCTCACACATGTGATAGAACAAGTAAAGTAAACTTGAACAACACGTCCCTACTCCTTTGACCTTACTTGAGTCTTCAATAACCTGCAAAAACAGATCCAAAGTGCCATGTCCATTTGACTTCTCTTTCATGTTCTTGACTAGCTCCAAATTGCCACCTTTCCTTTCGGGTTGTTAAAGCCCTTTGAGATCAAACTCTTGATCTCCAACTTGATCATAAAAGCCATTGAAAAAAAAAATTAAATCCATTAGTTGCATCCATTCCATGAAAAACCATCATCCACTTGCATAGCATCATCTACACAAAAAGATTCAACAAAATATGTGAGAAATGCAAAATAAGTAGCTTCCACTTGCTTACCATTCTCATCATATGTGAACCTCAAAGGTTGTTGTCTTTACCTTGATTTCTTCCTTGGATTTTGACTTGAAGAAGGCTCTTCAACATAACATCCAAAGTATCATCAACAATGTCATTTGCATCAAAAAAGTTAGATTCAATGTCCACACCACCACTTGAAGCCTTGCTCACCTCACTATAGCCAACAAATATACCTTTTTTTGAAATGAGGCCAAAATGTGCTTAGATAAGCTAGAGAAATTCTAGGAGCTAAAAATAGCATTGTTTACATTGTTTTTGGATCTTGAGATCTTGACCCCATATTAGGGTAGATCCAATGACCTATTAGGTTAGATGTTAGGGCCAAATATGAAGAAAAATCGAGTTTTTCCACTTCCATCAACATTGTCTTTGAGTGGCGAGTTATAGCTATTGTATGTGAGTATTAACTAATGTTTTGGAAGGTACTAGGTCTAGTATGTTTGCTGCACTTTACTTTTGTGTATTTGATCAAATCTATGTGGCCATTGTGGAGTTAAATGCCAAATTAGCTAGTTTTGGTAACTAGTCTTGATTCTAGCTCATAGTTTGGATCTAGATCTTTGATTTGTGCATCCTCCATCACTTTTAGGATTGATTGGGATTGAATTTGCTGTAAAATGTTGTCAGATCATACACAATTAGGCTATATGTGAAAGGCAAATAAATCGGAGCTATCATTTTACTTATCCTTAATCTGATTAATTACTTGTCTCTATCTTTGGTGGTCCTGGCTACCTTATCCAAATGTCTTTTGACAACCAGTATTTCTCATCATCATTCCATCCACCGATGTATTTCATTGTTATATCTTTATTTCCACTATAATGACTGATTTTTTTCTCTTATGTGCTTGGATTGAGATTTTCACCTCATAGTGATACGTAATATTCTTGAATACATGTGGACGTTCACATTGCAAAATACCATAATTTATGTCACCGCATAATGGTTTCTAGTGGAGCTTTCAATCACCTTGTCTAAATCATGAATGATGAAATGAATGAATGTTGTTTTTCTATGTGAAACAATAGCAACAATGCAATCTAAAGATATCAATAAAGATCTCATTTTTTGATGCAATGGTGCTTTGAACATTAAAAAGAATCTCATTTGTAGCATATTTGTTACATAATGCCACCCCCAAGTACTTATGACTTTAAAGATTGCCTTGGTGAGTCCGAAAAGGCAAGATCTCTCAATTGAGAGAGAGAGAGAGAGAGAGAGAGAGAGAGAGAGAGAGAGAGAGAGAGAGAGAGAGAGAGAGAGAGAGAGAGAGAGAGAGAGAGAGAGAGAGAGAGAGAGAGAGAGAGAGAGAGAGAGAGAGTTGAAACAAGCTTCTAGAACTTGGAACACAAGGCTCAATACTTTTCTTATCTCTATTGGATTTACTCCTAGTGAGTATGATCCCACTTTGTACATAAGATTTAGTGCAAAAGGCATTGTACTTTTATTACTTTATGCTGATGATATCATACTTAATGGAGATGATTTAGAAGGTGTTGAGAAAACTAAGCTAGATCTATCCAAAGAGTTCAAGATGGAATTTGGGTATGGAAGTACTTAGATCTTTAGATTATGTCTTCATTTGTCAATCTAAGTATGTCATTTCATTACTTAATAGATTTAACATGCATGGATGCAAGCATGTAGAGACTCCTATGGAGCATAATGTAAAAGTGACCAATAAAGAGGATGAAATATTCTTCAAGGACATCACTCTTTATAGGAAACTTATTGGCTCCTTAATGTGGATAACCATAACAAGACCTGATCTTTGCTATAGTGTTTGCAAGCTTAGTCAAATTATTCAAGATCCATTAGTTATCCATTGGAAATGTGCCAAAAGAATATTGAGATACATCTCGGGCACACTAGATTTTGGGATCCTCTATAGAGGTGAATCCATTAACTTGCATGCCTTTAGTGATTTAGATTTTGCAGGGGACAAGAAGGATAGAAAGTCAACAAGTTCCTTTGCAACTTTTATTGGAGAAGGTGTGGTTTCTTGGCTATCAAAGAAGCAAGAAACAATATCTCTTTCATCAACTGAGGTCGAGTACAAGGCTCTAACAACCACAACCAAGGAAGTACTATGGATCAAGAGGTTGCTTCAGGTGATCAAAGTGATCAGATCAGGTGTCATTCCACTCATCTACAATGAAAGCATCTCAGCCCAACACCTAGCATCCAATCCAATAAACCATGAAAGGAACAAACACATAGAAATTGCTCACCACCGTGTAAGAGAAAAAGTCCAAGCTAAGGAGGTCTCATTGGAGCATGTTTCAAGTGAATAATGCATAGCTGATATATTGACAAAGCCTCTTCAAAAAAAAAAAAGTTGAAGCTTAGATCATCCCTTGGCTTAATTAGTAAAGCTATGATGATAGCTAGATTGTGAGGAGTATTGAAATTTCACAATTCTAGCTTTACCAATTTTGGTCACATGCATTGTAATTGGCAAGATGGCCATGTAAATAGATGCCACGTGTGCCAAATCACATAGGATGCTTTCCAATAAGTTCATTCCTCATATTACATTGTGATAGCATCTTTGAAATGAGGCAAAAATGTGTTTGGATAGGCTAGAGAAATTCTAGGATCTAAAAATAGCATGTTTTACATTGTACAACAAGCTTCCCTAACCTGTAAAACACTTTAGTACCTTCCAATCAATGCCATAAATGCACAAGAACACTCAAAGATCAATGCTACAACTTGTCACTCAAAGGCAATCTTGATGGAAGTGCAAAAACTCGATTTTTCTTCATACTTTGATGGAAATCTCATCACATGTTTATACATTTCAAGCTTGGATATGAGCATTTTAGGGCATCTCTGAATTTTCCTAACCCTAATATCTAACCTTATAGGTCATTGGATCCACCCTAACTTGGGGTCAAGGTCTCAAGATCTAGAAACAATGTAAAACATGCTATTTTTAGCTCCTAGAATTTCTCTAGCCTATCTAAACACTCTTTGGCCTCATTTCAAATATGCTATCACAATGTAATATGAGGAATGAAGTTTTGAAAAAGCATCCTATGCTATTAGGCACGTGTGGCATCTATTTACATGGTCATCTTGCCAATTACAATGAATGTGACCAAAATTGGTCAAGCTAGAATTGTGAAATTTCAACATGGAAGACCATCTAGGAGAAGACCTCATAAGAAAACCAAGCAATATACACAAAATTGGTATGAAAATCTCTCTCCCCAACAAAGAGTGCATAAAAAATCTTGTCTTTGGGTGAATCATCCGCGGGTAGGCCTTCCATGGATGCACCTTCCCAAGAGTCTTATAATTTACTATGATGTTAATCCTTGTGGTGGTGTTATCAAAGATCAAAGGGACAATGGAGTCATTGCTCGTATGCGTGATTTAGTTATATTGTATTTTGAAAAAGATTACATGATCGATTGGTCTTACCCAATCGTTATAAGATAAAAATACCTCGAAGCCTGGATGGTGCTCCAAATGGGATTGGGGAAAGGTGAAAGGAGAGTTGTTGCAAAACAATCCTAAAAAATATGAGCAACAACGCAAAGCCACCGCCGAGAAAATTGCAAAAAAAAAAAAAAAACATGGACAAAACCATTTGCTATGCAAAGTGTGTGGTTGAGTGAATTGCCTATTAACTCCATGCTCCTTGCAAAATGTTTCATAGTCACCTAAATGGTATTTGCCCCCTCTATCTGATCTTAGCACCTTAATACGTGCATCTAGCTAGTTCTCCACCAAAGCTTTGAATTCTTTGAAGCAAGTCAATACATCCGATTTGTTTTTCAAGAAGTAGATCTATGTCCTCCTAGAATAGTTGAAATAACATGAAGTAGCTCCTCCCAACGACATGCTCTTCATCGGGCCGCACAACTGCACAAGTCACTATGGGGTCGGTACCCAAAAGACCTGTAATATGTCCCAAATACAAATGCCCATGTATCTTTGTACATTATGTTTCTCAAACATACAAAACCATAAAGCTGAAAGGAATTTTGATAATAACAACAGCTCACAAACATTCTTGTAATTGAGGCTTGTGCATTTTTCTAAATTCTTCAAAAAAATAAAAAGGTTATTCATTGTAGAGCAAATGGTTCCACCAGGAACTTTAGCAAACCCTTCACCTTTACATCATAAGTGCTAACTTTAATGATGTACTAGTATCAAGAGAACTGTATTTCATATATGTACGTATGGCTCTCTGAAGCGCCTAATAACCAGCTTTTCTTGAACTTGGAAGATGAGTGGCAAAATGCACAGCAAAGCAAGCACTTGAAGTAGCCAGGGCTGCAAAACCACACTGATCACAACTCAATCCTGCTTGAAAGCTTGTCCTGAACCTCAATTATTTCAAGTCCAATAAAAACAAGATGAAGATCAACATTCTAGTACATTTGTAGCCATAACTACTTGTTCTGTACCTTCACACAGTAAAGGTTCCATTTTGTGTTCCATTTTGTACATACAGAACAAAGAAAAAAAACCTCACTTCTGTTGTTTTGCTTTGAAAAATCCCCTCCCCATAATCAATTTGAGCTCATATACAGACTCTAAATAGAATTGTACATAGTCATCACACAAGGACCTAAAAATACTTCTATGACCTATGATGAACAGGCACAGACGCTAGATAGACATGTTTATACACTCGGCATGCCCCAGGAACCTAGAGAAAACTTTTTTTCCAAAAACTGTAAGTGGTCTTTGTTGGAACTCATGCAGCACTATTGCATTCACCCAGCTTGTATAAGCACTTCTTAACATAATTTGTGCATTAAGATATCTGAAACTTGTGCAAGAGCACTAGAAAGAGTAACAAAACCCCTCCCTAAATTATATTATCACAGCCTCGTCCAGGTGCTTCCACCTCTTCAAAGAGGGAAAATTACTAGAAAGACTAGTCTTTTGAAGACATGCTAGTCGAAGTCAGCTATTACCAAAAACACACATTTTATGTGCCATAGTAACTGATCAAAACCAGGCAGAAGATCTTGGAAGTGTAAAAAGTTCATCCAACAAAAATGACTTTCCTTTAAAATCTGTGAAGATAATAGTGAATAACATAGGCTCTTGCCTTTGACTATGTGGTTGTTGGTGTTTACAGTCAACTGTCAAAACCATAAAGCATTGACCTTCTAGATACAAACACTAGAAATCATGTAAGCACTTTTTAGGTACGAATGGATTTTATTTCCTAAATATTTAAGGCAATCCAATGTCACTAATAAAGAAAAAGTACATTCCGAAAAGAAAAAAAATCAGGTCACATTGGAACGTTCTTCTATGCATGTAGCAAAGGCCTAAAGACAATATTTCATGTTATCCGCTGAACCATGCGTGAATAGAGAACAACAAAAAATATGGAAAATGCACGTATGCCAATAATAATCCCTGGACCCGCCGGCTCGCAGGATATCAAGGACTACACGTACAGCTTTATCAGTTCTCAAAAACATAAGAGAATCACAAATATTAGTATCTATTCTTTTGAATTAATTTTCTGATGAAGATGCAGTATTGCTATTTAGCAACTTAAGAGAGTACCACGATGAAACAATAAGAGCTCTGGATATATTTGTAATAGTCTTTTATAGTGGGAAAGAAAGGACAACAGTCACAAGTGTTTTTTAATGGGTGTTCTCATAATTGACGAGGATAGAGAGCAAAAATGCCACCTGCAGGTATTCGTATTACAGTTAACAATGCAAAGAGTACAATGGGTACTTCGTGTCAACTGCATCTCCAACATCCACCAAGATTACTTCAAATTTACACTTTTCTTTCGACAGAAAAATTTGATAGAATCAGGAACTCACATGATACATGAAAATAAACACTAAGAGATGCCATCTTCTCACCAGAAGACACAAGGCTCTTCCACGCTTGTGGAAAAAATGTCCACCTTGCTACTCTGGTATTCATAACACTCATAAAAGAGTGTTGATGGCCATGAATTGACAGACATTATCCTCTCTCTACACCATCAATGACAATTGAGAGCACATCACAGAAAATGCCGACCTGTAACACTTTGGCTTAACCTAAAATGACGTTACACCAAAGTCAAAGATATGGACATAACAACTCATAAAAAATTTACATGCCTGAGTACTTGCCACCTTGACAAAAAGAAATAGATCTAAGCAACAAGCATGGCGATGCAAATTCCTGTAGAATTTGCTAAATACAACCACCAAAACTATCTTAGAAACATGAGCACTATGAGCTAAACTGAAGTAGTTCTTTCTTTGAGCATAATTTGAAATCGAGACCTTAGTCTTTCCAATTTCCCAACCACTTCACGGTATTCACCAAAACAACTAGTCAAATTACAGATGTAAAGATTTAAGTCGTGCTCCAATGCCTTCTCATTTCTGTAATAATTCCGCTCTAGCCTCATTTTTATTGTCTCCATTGACAATGGGAGTGGAGTTCTGCATCAAAAACAGGAGAATTTCACAGCTGCATTCAGTTGAATCTTATGTATCCAACTTCCCAAATTATATCAGTCGTTTCATTAGAACATAGATTAACAACAAAGGTAGTAGATACTAGATACTATTCTTTCTGAATAAAATTGATCACATCACAAGAGTGCAAGACGAATAGACCTCTAATGATCAGCCTTCTTACTCAACTGCATGCCACCCTAAAATGCTGAAAAGTACACATTGATGCAACCTATATAAAAGGATAGTGCCAGCAATATAAATATGCTCCCCTACAACATAATGCCATGGATCCTAGGAAGTTGGAACAGAGATATGTAGAACTACTGAAAAGAATGGACATAAGCTACATCACTGCTGTCAATACAAGGTGCAACTATCAACGATTCTCAATGATGAGTCCCTTATTATAATATACATACTTGACAATCTAGAAAAGATGGTGTCAAAAAACCCTTACCTATCCACAAAATCAGATTTTTTAGCCAGCTGTTCCAACCTGCGCATAGCATATTTATCCTGCAAGTAGAACTATGATTTCAAAACCAAAAACAGCAAAGATAGTTTCTATTCTTAAGCACTGGATTCAACAAGCACAACATAAGAGCTATATATTTGATGAGCGTGAAAGAATTTTCAGAAAAAACTTCAATGGGCAACAGATACCTCAGGTCTATTGTAAGACTCCTCCACCTCGGAAAATATGGATAACAACTCTGTACGAGTATCCTGATCAATGGAAGGAAACTCCAATCTAGAATTATCCACATCAAAAAGCTCCCAAGGACTATGATTTTGCACACCAGACGAGTCTCCCTTATATTGTACAACAAACCTATCCCAAGGACTATCTGGAAAGTCAGCTGACTTGGCTTTCACCTGCACTACCCTACCTTCCCACCAACGGCCCCCACTTTCATCATCTTCAGATGTCCACCAAACCTTGCACTTGTCTCTTGTAGTCCAATTCCTGGTGATTGCTGCATCATACCTGCTTCTTTCCACTATAAAATCTGGGAAATCTGTCAGCTCTGGCAGAGTTAGCTCAAATGTTTTTCCCAAGAGCCTGGAAGGTTTCATCTGTTATCTCCATCGTGATCTGGCAACAAGTATCTCCTGACTTTGCTGACATCACATAATGAAGGCCAACAATCTGACAAAACTCGACAGCTCGCAAATAATTCTTGAATGTTTTCCATGGACCAGTATAATCAAGGTGCTTTTGATCCAAAAACTCCTGATGGCCCTGTATTTGGTTTTTTACCAGCAAACTTTGGATCAAAAAGCTAATTTTAGCTGATCAAGAGAAGTAACAGCTAAAATACGTGAATCAATACGAATTGGATTTTATAAATGTATACTAATATACAGGCAACATGTCTATTTGTAAAATTAGAATATATCCAATTCCACAAATTTATATAGACAGATTAGCTGTACGGGCATGCACATCCTCTCAAGATATGCAAATAAGAACATACAGCTGCCACTACTTGGACGAAAATCATTAAGAATTTGAATCACAGTTGCTCTCAAAAAACGCATTTCGACACGCGTTTCGAGTTTCTGATAGAAATGCTTAGAAACGTGTTTTTTTTTATGGGGGGGCAATATGGGTATAAAATGAAAGCTCTAATTAAGAGCATTACATCTGTATAGTTTGCCGAATGTTTCGGGTACAGGATGGTCCAGTTCAGGTCATTAATCCATGTTGGGTTCTGTCAAGGATAAAAATTCAAAACTAGCCTCTAGCTTCGTTATGATCACAGATGGTTCCGGTGGGACAGAGAGAGAGAACTGTAGAGCAATTGTACCTTGCTTTTTGCTTTGGGGGGTGCTGGCCCCCGATCCCCCTGCCAAGGGGGGCCTAGGTGGCTGTCGCCGGCCCCCCCTGGACCCTCCCGGCGACAGTAGCAGGGGGTGTGCCTAGATAAAAATGGGGGTCCAAATGCTCCCCCAACTGGTCCCAATATTTATGCCCCCAATTGCACTCACATCTCCAGTGAAATGATTGCAAAAGTGATCATCATCCATAGAGTTGATAGCCCAAACTGTAGCAATAACATTTACTGAGAACCAAAGCAAATAACAACCAAATAGCTACTGAAAATAAGATCTGTTTGTGCCCTATCTACTGCACTTCTGAGAGGCAAAACGCTGGTTTGACCATTGCTCTCCTAAAAAAATTTCAGCCATAAGCTATTTTTCCCAAAAAAATCAAAATTCATCACGTTTCGCGTTTTGAAACACGTTTTGGAGAATTGCGGTTTGCGAAACGCGTTTCGCTGCAACTATGATTTGAATGTCCGCTAAAGTGACAGAAAAATATCTATTTGTGAAATTGAAATATATCCAATTTCACAAATTTATATAGAGAAGTCAGTGATGATCAGATTAGCTGTAGGGGCATGCGCACCCTCTCAAGATATGCAAATAAGAACATACAGCTGCCCACTACATGGACGAAAATTCATTAATTATTTGCATGTCCGCTAAAGTGACAGAAAAATATCTATTTGTGAAATTGAAATATGACCAATTTCACAAATTTATATAGAGAAGTCAGTGATGAACAGATACAGGCAACATCATCTGAAGTCATTTTGACAAATATCTTACCTGCCTCAAGTAGACAACATCATCTCCAAATTGTGGGATGTATCGTGTTCCACCTTCTACTTCCATTAGAAGTAACCAGGAGAAACTTGATTGGCTACGACCTTTTCCTGTATGAAATCTTTTACGCCTTGCATCCTCTACTTTTCTGACTGAATGGTTGTTGGCCAACATGCCTACTTCTTTCTCAGCTATCCCTTCTCTCCTCCTAACCTGTCGCCTTGATCGAGTAGATTTGCTTGTCTTAGGATTTTTTCCAAAGCTGAATGTAGCATCTTCTGATTTCTCATCATATTGGTTCCAATGTTGTTGCATTGCACTTCTTTCAGAGTGTCTCTCAACTTTTGGTGAAGAATCGGAATCTACAGCTATATCTTCAACCACCCTGAATCCACTTCTACCTTGTTTAGTCCATGCTCGCTCAGAGCTGTTATGTTGCCACAAGTTCTGAGCTAATTGTGTACGTTTTTTCTTCCCCCCCTTCACTATTGCACTTCTCTCAAAGTAGGCAAGCTCCTCTTCCTTTCTGGTTCTTGACCTCATAGCTCTGCCACTTTCACTCAGCAATGAATTCATGGGACGCACCCTCTCCTTGCTTGGTACTTCTTCCATATGGTTTTCGCTTCTGTTGCTTGTTGATTCCTCCTCTGCATGTGGCTGGAAATCCCCTGAACCCCGTCGTTTCTTGTTCCCTGAATCTGATCCTCTTCCAAATACATCTTCATCAGCGTCTCTGTCAGAGTCAGTCCAACTCCTCCCATTATCCTTTTCTATAAAAGAATCACTGTGGTTGTTGTCATCGTCGTCCATTTCTTGCCTGTACACTTCACCATTGCTGTCAACTTCAGGAGCTCTATTGTTCAAGTTTGGCCAAGCATCCATCTCAGTCTCCAAACGGCAGTTATCGCCAACATAATTATACAGTGACTGAGCTGAATCAAGCTGCCTCCGTCTCCTATTCTTTGATGATTTTCCAGAGTATCTATCTTCATTTGACATCACTGCTGAATCAGATTTTCCAAAATCAGACATTCTATGGGGAAAACCTTCCTCTGAATTTCTTGCTTCTGATGAAGACTCTCTCCCAGTATAAAACTTTTCTTCCAAGCTACAGGTTGCAACACCACTGCTGACTGCTTGCATGCCTACTGGTGTTCTTCTAAGCTTGATCATAAGAGGCTCTTGGCTTGATAGATGAGAATATCTAACTTCTTTTTCTGAAGAGGCCACCTTCTCTGGTACATTGACCTCCATAAAGTTAGGAATTGGTAGTGTACTTGCCTTGGCATGTTTTTTTCGTCTTGAACGTCTTCTTTTTTCTACCGGACTCGCTTGAGGTTTTGCCCTATGACATTCCAAGGTGCCTTCTATAACTTCTGTGGTTGCTTCTAGTCCTTCCGTGCCTAAGCACATTTCTTTAGACGTCTCTAACATCAAATTTTCAGCCTGCTCAACATCCTCAATTTCTTCCACTTTTGACACAAGTGCTCGAACATCTCTTGAATCATCCTCTTCACTGACAGAGTTATCCTTGGTGATCTTGCCATCCAATGGCATAAATGTTGCCTTCTGCCTCAGTTCCTTACCATTACACATCTTGGTCATCTGCATGTTAGCCTCATTGTGATGATCTATTTGGGGAACTGAGTCTGCAGAATTTGAAACTTGCAGCTGGTCTGCTATTTCCAAATCTTTATTGATACTCTGTGCTCTGTCACTGCTACTACGACTATCATCCTCAACATGATCGTTGTATGTTCTGCCTTGAGGAAAAGGCATACTGCCTCGAGCCCTCTTGACAGCTTTACCCTTCTTCCACGACCAATTCGTCCTCACTTCTATAGGAACAGTTTCTTCTTTTAAAGACGTGTCTTCTGGAACCGTGTCCTGATCTCCTAAATGTTCAGTGTCAATCTCATCTGCTTCAGCATCTGCATCTTCCAAATCTTTACCCAACCCAGTAGGCGTAAGCACAATCTTTCTTTTAGTTCTTTGGTTAGATGCGGCACGATGCGAGCTGTGCTCGGATTCATCAGGCCCTTCCCCAGACAAGACAGTTGCATCTGCAACGGATGCATCATGATTCTCCAAGAGCTGTTGATCGTTATCATGGTCTTTTTGTGCAGAATGCCGCAATTTGAGGACAAGCTTCCTTTGAGACCTTGGCCGACGACTGCATTCACCAAGATCAGAGGCATTTGTTGTGAGGTCCTTGCTAATCTGTTCCCCCTCTTCAGCTTCTTCAACATCTGGGATTTTAACATTGTCTTGGACAAATTTCTTTTCAGCAGATATCGGAAGGTCTTCCTCTTCCTCATCATTCAGATTAGAAAACATATTCAGAGCATTTCTTGCAGCCAGTCGCATTGGTCTTGATACTTGCTCAGTTTCTGATGCTCTAGTCTTGGGACCAGTAGACCTAGCACGTTTGGCTGCCCTGTTTCGTGCCTCTATTCTTTTGCTAGCAATAAGTTCGAGAGCATTCTCACGGCGTTTGCGTTTTGAAGGTCTGTCCATGGCAACTCCCTGAATTAGGTTCACAACAACCACGTAAACATATTAGTAACTCATCAAAGATCACAAATGCTAGTAAATAAATATTTCTCTTTATACAATAGATTGCCTACCTTCTCCTTTTTTTTATTCCTTTGTGATCGTCGGAGGTGATTTTTCCTGTCATCATTGTCCTCATTCTTCTCATCATCCGTATCAGCATTTTGATCATCCTCTCTCTCCTCTGTACCATCATCATACGATTTTTCGCTTCTTACTTCTCCATCTTCACTTGTACTTTCTTCACTGATATTGTAGTCAGATCCTGAATCATCACTGTAGCCTGCTACTTCTTCATCCCAGTCCACAACCTCATCAGCGAAGTTTGGCTGTTCAACCCATCTGCTACCACCTGCTGCTTGTCCAGTCATTTGATCTGATGTTGCTTCTATAGTAGGCTGCACCATTAAGCCAGCACCAGCAGGAGCAACATAGCCAGCATCATCAAAGGTACCAACAGCTAGATGGACAGAGGGTGGTTGCCAATCTATACCAAGAGCTCCCAAACGACGTTGCTGATATGTACTTTGGTATGGCTCTGGATACGGAATCATATCTGCCATCCATTTTCAGGTGCTTAGACTTGCCACTAATAAACTGCCATTTCATGCCAACTTCCGTACAGACAAACACACTACTGCATTCTTCCTACTCTCTTCCTGTTATTCATGAATTACAACAATGCAGTAAAATTTGAAGAGCCACTTAAATAAACTTTGGAGGAAGTAAGGTGACCCCACTTGCATCACAAAGGAGGTCCTGAAGGTTCCTTTGGTGTGGCGGCAACTGGGTTTCCTGATCACATCAATTTGATAATATTAAAACTTACCGGCAGGCAATGAGAACCAGAAGCACTTGCACTCAACCGCCATCCAAACTTTCTCTAGTTACAGCTCATACAGCACAGACACTCTTCACAAAATTAAAAAAAGCTCAATTTACAGGTCTCCTCATTTTCTGCATACCTGATCCAGAACATTTCCATGAGTATCTCGAACAAGAGGCCTAAAATCTCCAAGGAAGAACTGCAGGACACATGCAAGAGAAAGGATCGTAATGGTGATACAATCCATTCTGATTAAAATAGACAAAAACAGGAGTTCCAAAGAGAAATGAGAAACACACCTGGTCATATTTTGCATCTTTTTGAGAATCTCCATGTCCAGTTGCAAATAGATAAATCTGTCCCACTTCATCAGATACTACCAAAGATGACCCATCACTGCAAAACACATTATCCTAATTCAAGAAAAAAACAGTAATAATATTTCACCCTCACAACATACAACACAGCAACGATTTATTTTCTAAAATAAAAATTATGCTTTATTTTGTAAAAATAGAGTCTGTATAGCTCTTTCACTTTGAAGAAACGCACAGGAACATTTTTGACAATCCACTAGATGTCAAAGAAAATGTGGATGCAACTTTCCTAGTCCCAAAGAACATGCATCTGCATGCTTTGCTAACCTTAAAAAGCTGTTAAGGCCAGGTTCTTCAATAATCAGCATATAACACAAATAATTTTCCAGTTGCTTTCAAAGTCAATATTCTTCTGAGCAAGCACTCCAGTCACATGAGTGCTTAGAACAGAGCACGTCTAGAATATCTCTCAGGATTCTGTTTATATCTAGAAGGTGAACAATTATACACATTATACTACGTTGACAGATCTAAGGTAAAAGTTTACCCACTATACAACCAACCTAGGCTGACTGAGCAGCAAGACCCCTTGATATATTTTAGTTGCAATGAACTGCATTGAATCGCCAAATGTCCTAGTCAAGGGTTGTATGAACCCATGTGCCAAGAGTGCAGCTACGACCACTCCTACACGTAAGCCTACTCAGTAGTACATAAAACATGTTGCAATCATTTTTGTCAGCATCATAACCAAATTCACCCAAATCCAACAAACAGGCAATAGCCCAATTAGAGAAGTAGCCCCTTTCAAAGGTAAGGTAGTCTACGACAGAGATAAACTTGTGGAATGTGCCCGATTCACAAACAGGTGCCGCACCTTTGATTAGTCAAGTCCATCATCAGCTTGTTAAATTCAACTTAACTGAAATGTTTAGAACTCCTGAGGCACACATGAAAACAAGAGATTACAAAACCAGGTAACACCAAGATAGCAATAACCACTACCAAATCTGCTCGTATGACACCCAAAAAAACTCACCAAAAACTCCTTGCCAAAAGCACAAATCAGTACTCAAGTAACATGTAGATGATAAGGCAGGAAATGAATATCGTTCAGACCAAAATTATGAAGCCACGCAACGTCAAGAAGTACCACCACTTTTTAGAAATTACCTTAGATGAGGTCATAATAGCTCTACCACAAGCTCGACAAGAAGCTAATGAAACACCAAGATCCAGTTCTAGTGTCTACAAAGGCCTAAACTTTTGCACTTCGCAGATTCCAATCAAGAACAATGATCAATGTATCTACGGGAGCAAGTGGTCGAAGACCTCTACGAACTTTTGAGAAGCTACAAAGGCTGCTTCGGCTTGTCCTAAGGATTTAAAGAGTATTGTAGAGCAAAAACCCCGAATGGTGGTAGATCACACACACTGCATGGGTATCATTGATAGTCTCGGTTTAAAAAAGAATGAAAATTAATGAAAATGCATTCTCACAAAAAAGGACCATTTTCCATTACCCTTCACCAAAAGTGAACTCGAAAGAGTAGTAGGAGACAAAGTATATAGCTTTCTCAATAGGTTTAGTGGATACAATCAAGTGCAGATTGCTCTCAAAGACCAACAGAAGACTACCTTTCCCACAAAATGGGGCACGTACGATTATACATCATGCCTTTCAAAATGTGCAATGCCTTCCAAAGAGTTACGAGACCATCAAAGACTACATCAAAAATTCCCAGATGAGCTGTGTGTATTCCGACAAGGCTAGTTATCTGAAAATTAAAAAGAAGGTCATGATTCAATGTTGGAATATCCCTAAACCCCGCTAAGTGCCAGATCTGGATCACACACCGCATACTCGACACCCATTCTACATGCCCCTAAGTGGGGCAACAAATTTTATGTTCCACGATGCATCAACATAAACTAGACTATCCCATTTGTTTCACTGATTGCCATCAATGATGCAGAAGAGAACCGCATAGTGAGTAAAAAGCCCTAGCGATGACTCTGTGTTAAGAACTATCAACATTACCTATTGGCCAAACAGCCACTATATTAACTGACCATTAAATTCTCCTTTATCCAAGGATTAGACTGTGCACGATAAAATCCTGAACACCCTCTACAAAAAATATGGTGAGATTGTTTCCAGAATGCCTATCATTGATGCAAAAACTCAACAGGATCCATTTGAGGAGCCAACACAACCAGAGACATCACTACCACATGTAGACACTAAGCAGAGAAAGACAACGCCATCTCCATGGGACATCTTGACACCATCATCTTCACCTATAAAAACTATCCATGTTGGTACATGGAAATGATCAAGGGAAGCCAAACTACAAATGAAGGTGAGACAAATGAAGGGGGTGCTAGGAGATCTGCGATATGATACATCATCAAATTCGATTGTCAAGGAGGTAGCCAAGGATTGTGTGGCTCTATAATTGTTCAGCACACTAAAAATCCCTTAGAACAACTCCTTGGAAAAACTACACTTTCCGCAACAAAGCCCCCAAGTCTTAGAATAAAAGAGAGCAACTATAGCATGGTCACATATGATGTAGAGGCAATGGAGGACAGGTCAAGAAGTTTGAGTCACACAGCATAGGAGGCAGGGCCAAGTAGTATTTCCACACATTTTTCAGATTTCAATGCATTTTCAGCAAGACACCCTTTCCAGAGGACTCCGCCCAGAGGCAGACCGACCAATTTTTCTTGGCTATTTTCAACAATTTTCCGCACATCTTTCCTTTGAAAAACATGTAGTAAGACACTTGGATTTGAAGAAATTATCACATAATAGCATTTCACAAGAAAATGAACATCATTCAATGTTCTTTTGGGGGCTTTAAAGTTCACATTTCAGTCCTAAAAAGAGGTTTTGGTAACGATTCACCTTGAAAATTCAATGATTTTCAAGAAAGATACAGAAAAAATTTACTCTTTCATCAAGAAAATAAAATTCTATTTCTGTAGAAAATCTACTACTATCTAACTGTAACATTTGTGTGATTCAACAAAGTAGACAATAACTTGCTCTGATACCATGTTGAAGATCAGAGCACGCAACACTCAGAGGAGGGAGAACACGCAAAGCTTGTATAACAAAAGAACAGATTGTCAATATGTTACAGGAGAGAAAGGAACTTAAAGTAGGATTTCGTGTCTCTTCCCATCTGGTCCATAAGTCCAAAGTCCTTTTTCACAGAAGGATCAGCTCTCATTAATTACACTTCACGAGGCTCAGACATCTACTTGGTCCTTTACAAGTGCTCCCAAATCCGGTTGTTATAATTTGGTTCTGGTAGGCCAGAGGTAGCAATTGTGAGTCGTGACCATGCCTGGTTTGGTGCTTCTTTGGTCAAATAAAAGAAACAAGTGGACCAGCTATAGAAGAAAGCTGTGCAAAGGCAGCCGCCTTGTTTGTTCATATGTGGCAGTTTCATTCACCTAACAAGTGGATTGCGAGCACAATTAAGCAACTGCAAGCCAAGTGAATGAGCCACCAAGTGGCATACACTGTAATTAATAAACATGTAACTTACTACGAGACCACAATGACATATGACCCACTGAATTGGACCTCACAGCTCAATTGGGAACTTTCGTGAACTCATGGTGTCATCAGAATAAGGATATGAAGGTCATATCACCAACAGACTATGGTTTCATTTGCAAACAATGCACATGACAACATATTTTGTGCAATTGAAAAAGTAAACCTTCTACGTGCAGAACTAAGGCTTAAAACATTATTGTGCACAGCGATTCTCAACGTGGACCAAAGGCATACTTGTGCACTCAACATGTACCATATACAAGAAGCTAAAGCTTTGTTTATTTCTCCCGGACTGACAATAGAGCTTCAGGTTTATAACTTTGAAGTTGCAACATTGGTTCACCAACCCATATACTACACTAGAGAGGTACAAAAGATTATGATAACTACAAAAAGGAAGATATGTCAACAAAACCGTACTGTGTTAAATGTTTGTCAACCACAAATTAGTCAGTTCCGCAGCGCTGCATTTACATCTGCTTTTCCCTTAAACTGACTCGTCTAGAAGCCGATTCTGAGGACCTTATAACGGCAACTAGCTAGTCATCCAAATGGCTAACCTGCATTTATGGGCCTTGAATGTGGGTCTCGGATACTGGACAGATCTCAATTTGTTCCTCATTTGTAAGAGATATGGTGGATAATCGAAGAGCAGTCTAAAGGATAGAAGCATCTAGTGCCCCGTAACCACACTACAGAGTCCACATCACAGTTCAACCTCATCCAATCAAGCTTCAAGGAACAACACTCATCTTATCATAAGTTTTACTTGTGAACTTCAAAAATATGTTGGAGTTACTGTTCTTGGCATGAAGGGTTAAGTTATTACGGTGAGAAGTTGCCATCAACCAAATTGAATTCACCAGTCTCATAGGTGCGAATAGGGCGGCCTTCCCAGATCTGATGGCAAAAAGGCAAGTACATTATGTTAGATACATGCCAGTAACCACATTAAGATGATTGCAAGGGAAATACCTACAAGCTAAAGAATGCTTAAAAAAGAAGAGAATAGAATCTCACATCCCAAATAATGACACGACCATCGTAACCTGCACTCATTGCCATCCGTGGATTGTATGGATGAACATCTAGGACATAGGTCTGCAGGCATTAATTTCAATGTTATATATAAAGTGCATAATGACAGATTTAGAGATGTTATAGCATGTTGCTTTTCAAATTTATTTTAGTAAGAGGAGAAAAAACAGACACAAATAAGTTCTCATAAATAGGCATGCTAACAATTTGCCACAACTTGGGATGATAACCTAACGGTGATAGGTCAGAAATGCAAGTAGAGAACTCAAATAATTTACAAGAAAAGATAACAGTGCAGACTAGTCCACGGTGGTGATGCCAGGCATGTTAGGCGATGCCCGGACACTCAACTGGAAATCAATGAACCAAATAAATTGGTACAAAAACAACCACGCAGTCTCTGGTGAAACTGCAGCTATATGTTATCTTCCACGGCTACTATATCTATCAAGAAGCAATAAAATTAGAGAAAAAGGAAAGTGAGCAAAACGAATGCAAACCTGTTTATCATGTCCAGTTAAACAGTGAACTAAACTGCCATCCACGGCATTCCAAACACATATCCTGCAATCTGAGAAAGTGAAAAGGGCTTATTAGATTGTCAAGTAACAAGTATTGTGACTAGAAGAGATACCATGCTACCTTTATGATTCTACACGAATTAATAACAATAAGCATTAAAATTTTAGGCTTCAATTTGTTTGCTGCAAAAAATAATCTCTTTACCCAGTTGAAGCGAAATAATGCAACAATCCGCATTGAGCGCAAGCCCTTTACAAGGCAGACAACTTAAAAAAGACGTACTCTAAACAAAAATTCTAACACTGCTGCACAAAAAACTCATACTTTGTTACCCATTGATTGTTTGTTAAAGCTCTCCCATGACACGGACAGGCTTTGGACACGAACTTTTGATGGTGTAACAAATTCACTATTGAATGACAATGACTAATATCATATACTTTTACAGGCCAAGAATACTTTCTCAGTGGCTTATACAAGTTCAGGTATGCATTTTATCCTGATGCCTGATCCACGTACAGAAGATGAACAAAAAGCATAGTTCATGGCATTGTCAGCTGTCAGCAATTTTCTCTCCTGTAATAACGATGGGCAATGTTGATCGTAAACAGCCAGTGACAGGATCAGTTGAGATAGATTGGAACAATTCATGAGAAGTTCAATTGCATTGTCCATGCATAGGACGTTCAAAAATAAATTAGCTAAAAACTCGGTTCCTATCAAAAAAAAAAGGCACGCAAGAGAAAGTAAAACCTTCCAAAAGGTAGGCATGGAATAGGAGAAAGCCATGCACACTGCCTGAAAAATATAGTATGTTACTCTAGGATAACACCCAACATAGCAAAGAAAAAGTGAAATTCTCAGCCCTATGCAGTCCAGCCGCAGAGTCTTGAACCATCAGCTTCATCATGCATAGTGTGGACCAAATGCTACAGCATCCCTATTTACTGCATCAACACCCAAGAGTAGGTACAATTTGCATGCACAGACATATGTCCACATTACCTTTCATATATTTGAACAAAGACCAATGTCCTGAATTTCTGTTGCTTCTCCATGGGTGAAAAGCAGGCTCAGTCATCAAACAACTGCATGTGATGCTCCACAGTCAGACACACCCTCAGTGCACCAATCTGTCGCTTCTGGCGGGCGTGCTACACCAAGAGAGCCCTTTGTGTCGCAAAGAGGGGTTAGGGCCAGGCAGCAGACCCTAGACCGCGGTGGGTGGCAGAGACAGCAGCATTCCCTATGTACCTGGCAGATTGGCCAACTCTTTTATAAGTGTGGCATCCCTTCTGCTCTTGCTGACACTTGAATCTATAGGGACACTTGTCGCCTGCTTGGCACAGTCTTCCTAAGAGGCATGAATGCTACTCGAGTTGGTGGAGCCATCACAGCCAAGCTCATCTATGAGGCAGGCAGAGATGTCAGGAGATTGGGGCAGATCGCGTTGTTCAAGTTGTCACAGACAACGCCACAAACTACAGACAAATGGGAGAGATGGTGATGAGGGAGCACCCCAGTATTGTGTGGACCGAGTGTGTTGCACATTGCATTGATCTTTTCATCCACGACATGGTCCTTCCATGGGTTCGTGAGGTACAATTTTCTTCACTTTGTAGAGCCTTTTACGCCTATCAGTTGTTCCCGACCCCTAAACTCTTTAAGCTTTTAACAAATTTTTGTTCAATGTTTTTCTTGCAGCTCACCTCTCAAGCCATGCGCGTGGTCAACTTCATCACCAGGAAGAAGCGCGTGTGAGCTTGTAGAGGTTCCTCAACCTATTTTCCATGTGTTGCGCCTAGTAGACCGAGAGGGGTGCACACTCGGTCTCATAGACGAGTTCATGGACTGCATTGGTGAGGCGCTTCATAGATCAGACTTGGACGATGACAGGTATTACTACTCCACTTTCTTTTCATTTCATTTTCACTTTACTTTTGTGCTTTTGAAGATGACTAATCATTTGCAATGTGACTTGCGCGGGAAGGACAAGCTCCTCAGTGTGAGGTGGCACTTCTTCCACACACCCATCCATGCGGTAGCCCACATGATGCACCCTTGTGGCGCTCTACCAAACGTCCAGGCTGTTGAAATAAATGCCTACTTTGCCCCTTAAGGCTTGTATACTTGTAACTTGTAAGTTGTGCATAAGACATGGGGGTAAAACATTTATGTACATAGTACACCCCACTTGTGCTAATTAGGCAAGTAAATCAAGTAGGTTAAGGACCCATGTGGGTTCTAGAGCTAGAATTAGCAAGACACCACCTCTATACATAACATGCTATATGTAGCCCAAACTTTGGAGGGGTTTCCACGCCCTACTACACTTTGAATATTCATTCATGTTGAGTGAGCTTCGAAGTCCTCTCTCTCTTGCTTTTGTGTTCTACTCCATAGCTGGTTTTCTGAAGCTTTCATAGTGTGCTTACTATGCTGTTACGATACTCCATAGCTAGGCCTTGGAATTTGACATGGTATCAGAGCAGGTTATGTTGCCTGTGGTGTGGTGAAAGCTTGGACCTGTTTTTGATCAGATTCCTGCCATTCCTGGAGAGCAGCTTACCTTTGAGGAGGGAGCACTTTTTGTAGGGGCATTTGATCTCTGTGCTATCTGCATGGTTGGAGTACTGTTGGCAAGGGGAGTACAGGGAGCCAAAAAGTTTCTAATTTGAGACAAAAAATTTTGAGTCTTTTTGGACAGCCAGGACTGTAGGAGGGCGCTTTCTACAGTGGGGACTTCAGTGAAAGTTCTGAGTGGATCTTGGACAAGGGCTAGGACAGCCATACATGGGGATAGTTTCAAATCCAGAAGCTGAGGGTTATTGAGCAAGTGGCTGCATACCCTAGTTGGGTGAAAACCCCAGTTTGCCTTTTGTGTTTTATTTCTATCTAGCTATGTCTACTCTTGTAGAGAGCATGCTGAGTGAAGCCAGCCGGCTTGATGGCACTAACTTTAGCATATGGAAATTCAAGATCAAGAACGTTCTTGAAGACAAAGTATGTTGGAAGCTTGTGACAGGTGAGGAGCCTGTTCCAACATCTGAACTTGAACTTAAGGACTATATCAAGAGAGGGGAAAAGGCACACAGAATCATCAACATGTTAGTGAGGGATAATGTGATTCCTCTAATCAGGTCAGCCAAAGGGCCTGTGGATGCATGGCACATTCTTTGTGCATTGTATGAGACAGCAAGTACAACCAGGTTTCTCTACTTGAAGAACAAGTTGTATACTCTCAGAATGGAGACAGGGGAGACAGTTACTGATCATCTTACTAAGATTCAGGATATTAGATAGCAGCTTTCTGTACTTGGAGAGTCTGTTGCTGACAAAGACTTGGTGCCAATAGTTCTGAATAGCTTGTCATATGCTTATCAGAACTTTGTGATGATGATATCAGTGAGAGAGAAGATCCATACCTATGAAGAAGTCTATGGTCTCTTGTTACAGGAGGAGATGAGGAGAGTTAATCTCTCCAAGAGGGAAGATTTCCAGGAGCATGCCTTTGCTTCTAAGAAGAAGCAAAATCCAGCTAAGGATAAGAAGAAAGGAAAAGGCAAGAACAAAGGAACACCACAAACACTTGAGCAACGAATGGAGAACTTGCAGATGTCAGAAGCACAACCCTCCTCGAATACTTCTTCCACACCTCGAAGGAGGGGGAATTGCAATTACTGTGGTAAATATGGACACTTTGCTTTTGAGTGCAGGAAGAAGCTTGCAGACCAAAAGAAGGGCACAAAGAAGCAAGGAGGAAATGTTGTTGAGAGTGTTGCAAGAGAGGAGCAGAGTGACATAAGGCAAGCTGAGTTATTCTCTGTTGCATTGGCTTCACAAGCTACAACAGGTGGTTGGTACATTGACTCAGGTGCTTCAAAGCACATGACCCCTCATAGGGATTGGTTTGATACCTTTGTGGGGATTAGTGATGGACAAGAGGCGTGCCTAGGTGACAACTCAACACACAAGGTCAAGGGAAAGGGCACAGTACCTGTAAAGATTCCATCAGGAGAAGTCAAAGTCATTAAGAATGTCTTATATGTACCAAGACTTGCTAAAAATCTTCTTTCAGTAGGAGCTATCACTCAACAAAATATGAAAGTAGAATTTGATGCTACTTCTTGTCTTGTGTTGGACTTGAGTGATAATATGAAGGTTGTGGCCAAAGGATTGCAGGAAGATAATCTATACAGGTTATACACTTCTATCCCTAGTCAGCATGCTTATACAGCAAAAGGAAGGGATGTGGATAGGTTGTGGCATGAGAGGTATGGACATCTTGGCTACCAAAGCATGCAGGTGTTGAACCAGCATCATATGGTGGAGGGGCTTCCAGTTGTTAAGCCAAGCTCTTCAGTTTGCGAGGCTTGCGCTATGGGAAAACAACAAAGACATAAGTTTCCCAAGGAAAGCACCACCAGGGCAGCAGGCATACTTGACTTGATACATTCAGATTTGTGGGGGCCAACCCAAACAAAATCTGCAAGGGGGGCATATTACTTTATGACCTTTATTGATGACTTCTCACGCAAGATTTGGATTTATTTCTTGAAGTTAAAATCTGAAGCGTTCAAGTACTTCCTGTATTTCAAAGCTTTGGTAGAAGAACATTCAGGAAAGAAGATAAAGATGCTCAGGTCAGACGGTGGTGGAGAGTTCATTAAGACAGAATTTGTGGAATTCTGCAAGGCCAATGGGATCAAAAGGCAGCTTACAGCTCCTCATACCCCTCAGCAAAACGGCGTAGCAGAGAGAAAGAACCGAACTATTGTGGAGTGTGCAAGGTGCATGCTCAAGGCAAAGGGGTTGCCCAACTCTTTTTGGGGCGAGGCAATGCACACAGCAGTGTTTCTGTTGAATAGAAGTCCAACAAAAAGCTGTGGAAGGCAAGACTCCAGAAGAGGCATTTAGCGGCATTAAGCCCAAGGTAGGCGCTTTGCGAGTGTTTGGTTGTACGGCCTATGCCCATATTCCCAAGGATAACAGGAAGAAGCTGGATGCAAAATCAGCAAAGAGTATTTTCTTGGGATACAGTGAAGAAAGCAAAGCTTACAGACTTTACGATCTTACTAGCAAGAAGAGGATCATAAGTCGAGATGTGATCTTTGAAGAAGATCAAACGCCTCCTATAGAGGAACTTGAGATGGAGGATGGTACAAGTGAATTTGTGCCAATACTTGATGACCCACATCCATATATTGGGGAGCCTCAGGATGATCATATGAGTGATCAAGAGGAAGAATCCGAGGAGGCTAGGAAGCGGAAGGAAAGGGGCAAATCTGTTGAGTCCTATTCACCGTCTTCATCACCAACTGCAAGGAAGAAGTTTCCCAAGTGGTATTGGCAAACTGTGCAGGATGGTTTGATATTGGATGAGGGAGAGAGCAGCAATCCAGGGGCTAGGAGGTCTCGAAGGCAAGCCTAGCAGCATGAACACCAGGAGACAAACTATGCACTTATGACTACTATTTTGGATTCACAAGATCCACATACATTCGTTGAGGTAGCAGATGAGAAGGTATGGCAACATGCTATGCAAGAGGAGTACGACTCCATTCTCAAGAATGATACATGGGATTTGGTGAAGTTACCAAAAGGGAAGCGTCCTATTGGCTGTAAGTGGGTCTACAGGACCAAATACAAATCTGATGGGAGCATCGAAAAGCATAAGGCAAGGCTGGTTGCTAAAGGCTATGCACAGAAGGAGGGCTTGGACTATGATGAGACGTTTGCACCGGTAGCTAAGATGACGTCTATCAAGTTGGTTTTAGCATTGGCTGCATATTTTGGTTGGGAGGTCCATCAAATGGACGTGAAGAGTGCTTTTCTTAATGGACAGTTGGCTGAAGAAGTCTACATGGAACAGCCACAAGGTTTTGAGGCTAAGGGCAAGGAAAGTATGGTATGCAGGCTTAAGAAGGCCTTATATGGTTTGAAGCAGGCACCCAGGGCCTGGTATAGTCGTATTGACGACTATTTTGCCAAGGAGCAATTCATAAAGAGTCAGTCGGATTGCAACCTGTTCGTGAAGGAGGAAGATGGGAACATTGTTTTGATAGTTCTCTATGTGGATGACTTGGTCATCACGGGTAACAATGGGCAGCTTATTGAAAAGGTGAAGGCTCATTTATCAAATGAGTTCGAGATGAAGGATTTGGGCTTAATCCACTATTGTCTTGGTTTGGAGGTTTGCTTATGGAACCTCCCAGTCTCAATAACTAGCTGATGAGAAGACACCCTGAGCTGTCCCAGTGTGAATCGGAGGAAGTGTGATACTCCCGAATCCAAGTAGCGTGGCATGACCGGGGTCCCTAATGCATCCAGCTCCAAGAAATGGGTCCGATAGAAAACTGGCTTAACCCCTAACTGGTTACGCCAAGTCCGCTCTAGACATGCGCGATAGAGAAATCATCTAATATACAGATGGGTGCCTGAGGGAAGCTCTGTGATGGAGATACCAAATGACTCAAGTAGGAGGTGAGATGCCTGAGAGAACCATGATAGTCTGTAGCCCTGATCATGAAGACACTGTGAGGAGGATAGTGCAATCTATATGTATCGTTTGTCTATCTCTGGTAACGCCTGTACCCTCTGTATGTAGGTAATGAGCTGAAGAGCTGCCTCGATCTGTACAGGTAGAACTGCAAACTCAGTCAGAAGAATCTCATGTGGAACAAAAGGCTTCACTCGAATCAACCAAGCTAGCATGGTGGTCTGTAATCGTGAAAGATTGGTGTGAAGAGGGGAGACCTGTACACCATGCCTCTGCCGCATATAGAGTCGTAGGGGTGACAATGGTATCAAAGAGGCGACACTTACTGCGAGCATCTTGGATGGACTTCCGAAAACAAAATCGCTCTAGCTGAACAAGGGAAGCATGGAGAGAGAGAGAGAGAGAGAGAGATTCAAATCTTGGCAAACTAGATAAATGAACTGCTCTCAAAAAAACCTTTCATTTGATATCCATGTTGGCACCAAAAACATTTAAAAAAAAAACGTGTTCCGGGAAACCCTAATGGAAAATCCCGGATCACGTTCCGGAACACATCTGGAACACGTTCCGGAACGTGGCCTGCATCTTTGAGATTCAGCATATAGTGAGATCAATATCAGAGTACCACAAAGGCTACATCCATGTCCATCTCGAATCTCAATCAATAACGCTCTCGAGCTCATCAATATGCATGCCAATTAGTATGGGAGATAACGAACAACGATGTTTCTCTCCAATGGTGTTGTCAACTATGTGAGATAAACCCTTCTTTGATTTAAAAGATCCCATAACTCTCTCGTATGGTGCCATAACTCCCAAAATTGAGAAGCCAAGGTCTCTAAGTCTCTAGATTTGCGTATGACATGGAATTAAGTCAAATGCTTTCTTGAAGTCCATGAAGCAAAAATAAATTCTCATATGTCCTAGAGCCAGCATGTAGTTGTCAAGATTCCGCCTCACTGCTCACTATTGTTTGTAAGATGGTTCCTTAAGCTTGGCAATGATATATATGCCCAAACTTGATGGCATGGTAATCTTCTATACCCATGAGGTCACCTCCCTTATGTATAGGGTGTATGATATTGGTGCACACAAGAGGATGAAAAATTGGAGACGATAGAGGGTGGCAAGTACTTGGGAAATAATGTCAACAGCACGTATAAGGAGTTCAGCCTCGAGGCCGTCAACATACCTTGCACAATTATGTTTTCAGCCTCGAGGTCGTCCACATACCTTGCACAATTATGTTTTAGCAAATAAGATCTTCAATGCCTATGTAGTGAAGCATTGAGCTTATTGAAGATACAGCTCCTAGTTTTGAGGAAAATGCAGGCCGCTTGAAATCAAAGCATAAACATTTTCGAACCATCGTATCAAGCTGATTCCAGCAGATTATCTCAATGATTAGCTCTTCAAGATCTAGCAGTCGACAATGTCACTTTGACAATTATTTGGGATATGACATAGAAAGTTAGCCTCAACTTCCATCCATTTGAATTTCCAATTTTCTGCAGGTTTTTGCAAAGACTTTAGAGAACCACTATCAACTTTATCACTATTTCAGCCCCCAATTAGCTCTCTTCACCTAGGCACCAAAGCAGTTATCTACCGAATTCCAGCAATATTATGTGAAACTGATTACTTATTTGTCTACATCCGAGAGGCTCCTCTTAGGTCATTTAAGCACCATCTTCTTGTTCAAGATTTGTAGCATTGGTTTCAATGCTGCTAAAGGTCAATTCAAACTTAAAGCACAATAATAAAGATGTAAGAGGTTGGAATATCAATCCACACTCTAGAGAGAACTATCAAATAGGGTGGATAGCTCAGTGGTAGAGCATGCCATCCGGTATGGAAGAGGTCCTGGGTTCGAATCCTAGTCTGTCCATCCATATTATGATTTATGGATTTCTAACATGGTATGGACCCCAACCAAGTGTGGCTTGAGGGGGGGTGTTGGAATATCAATCCACACTTTAGAGAGAACTATCAAATAGGGCAGATAGCTCAGTGGTAGAGCATGCCATCCGGTATGAGGGAGGTCCTGGGTTCGAATCCTAGTCTGTCCATCCATATTATGATTTATGGATTTCTAACATAAGATTATCTACATAATCTACAGAAAGATTTAAACATATTACGAAGAATCTCATTAACAATGTGGTCAGTTGAGTAGCTTTATGTAACCCATACGACTTTGATTTAATACTGGAACAAGCAGACAGCTTCATTTTACTCACCCATAATAGCGGCAAGTACAAAGCGATTATCCAGGCTCCACACGATCATGTTAACACCTCGAGGGGTAGGAAGCAACCTTTGTCGAGGTCCACCACCTCGCGGTGGCTGAGGAGGCATTGGAGGCGGAGGAACCCTTAAATGATAAGCTTTTGTCCATCTCCCAAACTTAGCCTGCAAATCACCATAAATGTTGCATCATCTAACCACATACAGAGGATGGAATCAATGAATACATTCCTTAATTTCAAATACTATGTTCTTTTGTGGCTTCGTACGATTCATGCTCCATATTATTTTCAAATATATTGCTGTCAAGAACTTTACACAAGCCCAAAAATTGATACCATACATACACTAACAGTGAAGCATTCCAATCCAACATTCAAAAAACTCTTACTCATATTGCTTAGGGAGAACATGAATTGCATGTATCTCACTTAATGCATTACTTACATGATGCCTACGAGGTCGAGGTGTCCAAATGATAGCACTGCCATCTCGTGAACAAGTAACTATACTGTCATGAGCAAACCTGCACAAAACAAAAAGCCCAGTGTGTAACAATCATTGCTCTGGAGAACATCAACCTCACAATCAGAAGTGTACATTCGATACTTGATCCTCCAGTTGTACTCTTGAAACTCATATGAAGAAGTGGTCAAAAAGGGGCTCTAATAGACACAAGTGGGAGATTTGCACCATCGATCCAGCATCAGTCGTATTCTTGAAAAATATCAAGTGGAAAAAAGTAACTCTAATTGATGTAACGGGAAATTTTGCAGCATCCCTAAAAGCTAATTATTAAGGCAAGGACACCGGCATCCAAAGAGCTTCACTGACCAGGAGTTCTTAAAGCGTGGCGAGCATTCCTCCTTGTTTGCATCAGCAGGAAAAGGCTTTGATGGGGCTGAACATCCACTTGAGACATTAAGTCCAAGTCATTACAAATTATCAGTACCATTTCAAGCACCTACAACATAAAAATGTAACATGGCATTTGTGTTGCAGGAAATCTGAGAATGATATGAAATCTATGCAGAACATTGGCTTACCTGAATTGAACATAGTTTACAACATTCTCGTGTCCCCTAAGAATGTCAAGCTCATAGTTTGGCCTTCCTGTTAACTCATCTGCCCATTTGCAAGCATCCCACACCTAGAAAGAGACAGCCAACAAGATGAAATAGAGGAGTTCACGCAGATAGTTCTATATCTGTTGTAAATACAAAACTTGTCCTACTCTTGATAATTAAGACAACAAAATGAGTGAACATCAGAAACTGTAGCATTTACCCTTGCCAATTTGTCAAAGCTCCCAGTTACAAATATGCTGCCATCAGCATTAAATGCACAGCAGAGAATCTGATTGCCGGCCTGAATAGGCTGGCTTGCAGGAGGTTTTGCAGCTGCAAGCGCAAGGCAACATGTCAGAGGTAGCACAAAGTAACATGCTTCTTGTTTCTAATTTGAAACTCTCTGTTCCACCAGGACCTAAATTCTGTCATTCGAAAATAAAACATATATTGGCACGAAACTCACCAGTAGGGTTCATATCTGGTTTGGGCATATATACTCGTGAATTTACTGAAGAGTCTCGTGCATCCCATATTCGGCATGTGCCATCCTCAGACGAACTACAAACAGGAACAAACAAAGTAAGATAGGAAACTAAAAGACATGTTTTCCAATCTAAAAACAACTAAGGTAAAAGAAAATAAGAGCAAACAAATCTCCTAAACTGTTACTCCCACATGTTGACTAAAAATTGTGTCTTGTAAAAGAAGCGCCAATCTAGTGTTGAATAATATGAGTCCAATTTTGCAGTTTCATTGATGAATTATAATGTTATCAAGCATCCTGACTGAGTCGCAGTTCCTTCACAAATCTGAAGAAGATTCACGTCTTCAGCTCCATACCTCCAAAAACTTAGTACACTCTGACCAGAGGTCATAATTGCTCCATAATAGCAGTTTATGGCAGAAGTCTGTTTGTTGCTGAGCATAGCAATCACTATATTGTTGTTTACTATGAACATCTAATCCATCTAGCACTACCAATGGTACCTCGCAGCTTGTCATTTAATTCATCACATTGGTCACATACCCTTTTGTTCATGTATAGGCCCAAGGACTTTCTTTTATTCATGTTCACTAAAAGCCCAACTTCTATTAGTAGATTGATTGGAGTGGGGGTCCTGTAGGAGGGCACACTATTTTCCCTCCAGAAGTTCTGACTCCCTTTATTAGTTGAATCTTGTTGTTAGGGTTCTTCAAGGAACTATAAATAGGTATTGGAAATACTTGTATCCTAGCTTATTCATTTGGTAATGCTTGAGCTCTTTGTGGGTGAACTCATTATTAATGCTTGTAGGGCTTCAGACATTGCTCATATATGATGTACTTCAGCCTTCTTTGTGAGGGAATGCTATTGTCGCTTCGTTTATGGTCTTCTCTACTTTATTGATATCAAAATTTGTGAAACGTGTTCATAACTTGGTATCAAAAAACTTTCCTAAGCAATTGAGGAGTTCATTTTATTTTTCTCCCTTATTGTTTTCTCTCTCGAGCAATTTTCTCTCCCCAAACCTAAAAAGACATTTTTTGTCATAACTTTAGAGTTTGTAGTCCAAATGAAGGCTTGTCAACTTCATTGGTTCATCACATCCGTATTGAAGAAAGGTACCAAACCAAGCGCTCCCATCTCCTCAATCATTTCAGCCACCATTTCAGAAGAGAAATCCATAGCCCAAAAAGCCCACAACGTTAGGGGTTCGTGGGATCCCGGATACACAGGATGCCATGGCTGAAGCCAAGCGCTTCCTTGACACCACAATACACATTAGGGCACAGGACGGATGGACTAGATACGGCAGGGAGGACCACCAGAGATGCAGCCACACTGATTATCCGTTTTACTTCCTTGGAGAGTCGCGGAGAGGCTTTGCGGTGCAGAGTTAAGCTACTTGGTACCACTATTTATATGGATGACGACCTCACATATATCCAGGTGGAGGAAAGGCGTAAGGCCTTCCTGAAGGCCCGAGAGCCTGGTTGACGGGTTATCTATCGGGATGGACAAGTGCGCTTTTTTGATAGCGCTCCTCAACGCTAGGCCTTACCTCTTCTAATTGGGCTAGTATTTCATGGCTACAAATCACGATGTTTTCTCGGATGATACGGGCTAGGCCATCCATACCACATCAAATCATCACTACCGAGTTTGCAATTCCTCCATTACTAGTTGATGCTCTCTTCAAACTCGTTGTATATATATCCAGAGAGCCTTGTCGCTTCCTCCTGACACATAGACATTCCTGGCAATTACATCTTCGATGCAGCTCCATGGTCTGGGTTTCCATTCCTCTTGGTATTCACAAGCTACTCATCTCTTAAGTTCGCTTGGTATCACCATCTCCGACCTCCCAGCAAGTACTCATGAGTATATCAAGCGATCCATTTATAGCGTGTATCTTCAACATACTTGGCAGGGACAATTGGGTGTTAAACCCGACTTCCAAGTTACTATCGAACTCACTTCTTAGAGCTTGATGTATCGGACTTCCCAGTCTAGCCACAATACTCAGACTTTGGGTTATCACATTGTTTGAGATTCACACTAGGACAAATCAGAGTTCCTTCACATCAGCTTGAGGTTGAGACGAGATGCTTCCAAGGTACCCGCATGATGACAAAATATGTCGGATATGTTCACTAGGAGAGGTTGAGACTGAGGAGCATTTCATCTCCAGATGTCCTATATGAGATACATGGTCAATAATACTGCTTATTATAAGACTCACCTACTACTTTACGCTCTCTCATTGCCTATGAGGATCCTCGGTGTGTAGCCCTTATGTTACACGAGATGTCCCTGTTGCGGAGAGTCTTTATTTAGCCAGATATTCATGATAATGGCAAGTCTGTAATAGAGATGCCAAGTGTATCCAGTAGCTGGGAGGCCTGAGAAAACCATGATAGTCCGTGCCCCTGGTCATAAAGGCCTCGTGATGAGGTTAGTGCCAATTGTATATATCTCTGCTCATCTGTGGGTAGCATCATGATACGCTGTATATATAGGATAAGCTGCATCCCGAATAAATCGTTTGAAACATACTCTCTCTCTCTCTCTCTCTCTCTCTCTCTCTCTCTCTCTCTCTCTCTCTCTCTCTCTCTCTCTCTCTCTCTCTCTCTCTCTCTCTCTCTCTCTCTCTCTCTCTCTCTCTCTCTCTCTCTCTCTCTCTCTCTCTCTCTCTCTCTCTCTCTCTCTCTCTCTCTCTCTCTCTCTCTCTCTCTCTCTCTCTCTCTCTCTCTCTCTCTCTCTCTCTCTCTCTCTCTCTCTCTCTCTCTCTCAACGCCATCAAGAAATTGAATACCAATAAAGCCAGGGATATTGATGACCTTGAATCCGAGCTTTTAATCCATGCTGCTGATTTACTATCACCTCTCCTAGCCACTCTACTCAATCAAGCGTTGTCTCCGGTTTTCCTTCTTCTTGGTGCACATCATCCACCCCATACACAGAAATGTGATCCTAGTAACTATCGGACTCTTATGATTGGGCACGTTATCACGAAGTTGTACGGCATTATTCTTCAATCAACTGTGAGTACTGAGGCAAAGACCAGGAGATTGCATGCTATGGACCAGGCTGGATTTAGAGCCCATTATTCTACTACTGATCATATCTTTACTCTCAGAGCCATTATTGAGGAAGCTCGGCACCAGTGAGAGCGAGTTTATTGTTGCTTCGTGGACTTCAGGAGAGCCTTCGACTCTGTCCCACGCTCCTTACTCATTCAGCGGATACGAGACCTTGGTTTCTCTGATGACACAGTCTTAGCAGTGATGGCACTTTATGAGAGAGTATTGGGATGTTTTCGGAGTGACAGAGGTATCTCAGAGCAGATCAGGAGCACTATTGGGGTGAAGCAGGGGTGTTCCCTCTCTCCCACACTTTTTGGATTATATATTGATGAGTTGGAGAGGGTTATTGAGCAGTGTGGCGGATCTGGTTGCAGACTCGGAGACATCTTGATCGCTATTCTTCTTTATGTGGATGATGTGGTTCTACTTTCACCTACTAGAGAGGGGCTACAGAGACAGATTGATTGTCTTCATGGTTCCTGTTCCAGATGGGGCCTAGGGGTGAATGTTGCAAAGACCAAGGTGATGGTCTTCAACACTTCCAGTAGCTTTATGTTGAGACAGGAGCTCCTTCTTGACAGTCGGCCACTGGAGATTGTTCCATCCTACACACATTTTTTACTAGTCCTATATTTAGTATGAGACATGCAGCTTCTAGTAGGCTTGGGAAAGGCCATGCTTCCCTTGCCCAGATGGAGAGATTTTGCTTTAGTAAGTCTATTCGAGATGTCTCGAGTAAGTGTCGGCTTTTTGACACCATCGTTTCTCCTACAGCGCTATATGCATCAGCTGCATGGTATACGGGCCTCACTTCATCTGACTGGGCCAGTATCTCGCAATTACAGATCACTATGTTGTCACGCATGATTCGGGCTAAGCCTTCAGTACCACACCAGATCATCCTTGCTGAGTTTGCAGTTCCGCCTATGTACCTTAATGCCTTACTCCAGCTCATCACGCGCTGCGTGTCAATGCGTTCCAGTCCTCTGAGCAAAGATATACTCGGGCTGCTCTTATTTCATCTCAGCGTCTTCACAGTCAGGGCTACCATGTGGCTTGGTTCTCTCAGGCCTCCAAACTTCTTATCACACTCGGTATCTCTATCACTGCTCTTCCTTCTAGTACCCATGACTACATCAGACGATTCATTTATAGAGCTTACCTCGAACGAGCCTGGCATGGCCAGGTCAAACCCAACTTTTATAGACTTCAGTTTTTAAAGACAGATGTATCAGGGTCCACATGGTCTTAGATTCATATTGGGTCAGCTCTGTGTCTCTTCACACCAGCTTGAGATTGAGATTGGTCGGTTTCAGGGTACTCCACGAGAGGACAGGATCTGCCAGCAGTGTTCCCTAGGTGCTGTAGAGACTGAGGAGCATTTTATTTTTATTTGCCCAGCTTATTATGAGATTCGTGGAAGATACTATTGCTTGTTGAGGGATACACCAGTTACACTGCGTTCACTTGCTTGTTGAGGGATACACCAGTTACACTGCGTTCACTTGTTACCTATGAGGATCCACGTTGTGTTGCACTTATGATCCGAGAGATATTTCTATTACGATGGGATCTACAGCCTCGGCGTCAGATTGCTCCAGACACACAACTTCAGATTACCTCCTTTTTCTCCAGACGACGTTCACGACCAGTTCCAAATTCAGATGATGATGGCGAGGATGAGGTCACGACTTCCCACAAAGATCAGAGACAATGCACCTCCCAGCATTACCCAGCAGCTAGACCTCTTCGTCCTACCACGAGGTGACGACCCTCTTACATTCGGCATCGGCAACATATCTCAGTCTCACTGCCCACTGTAGCTTGTATTACATCTTTTTTCAGTGGTACCAGTAGCAGTAGTAGCAGCATCATCGCCAGGACTTGATCAGCGGCTTGCTTCCATTATACATAGCCATTTCTGGCTTCATACATGTTGGTTTAGTTAACACTGGTAATTGTATTTAGATCTATATTATATACTTTTCTTTTAGTCTCGGAGACATTTTTTCATACGCTCCCATGTGGTCCACATACTTGATATGTACTTATTTGTCTTATATGCCTTTTGGCATCGAAAAGACGTTAATAGAGCTTTCTTTCTTTCTTTCTCTCTCTCTCTCTCTCTCTCTCTCTCTCTCTCTCTCTCTCTCTCTCTCTCTCTCTCTCTCTCTCTCTCTCTCTCTCTCTCTCTCTCTCTCTCTCTCTCTCTCTCTCTCTCTCTCTCTCTCTCTCTCTCTCTCTCTCTCTCTCTCTCTCTATTTCCCATATGAGCATACTTTAGAGGAGCAGTCCCTCTTTCTTGTCCAGACCATCCATACTGCAGCTTCCATTGCCTTTCCATCCCCACGGCCCAAAGACCAGCAACGTCATAGACCCTATAACCCCTGGTATGATCAGGAATGCATCCAGCTGCATCAGAACCTCATATATGCTTGCTCCCATCTTCCTCATCTGACCAAAACCATGTCTCGTGTCTACCGCAGAACCACCAAAAAAAAGAAAATCGCATACGAGATTGGTCAGGGTAAGAAACTGATGGATCTCCTCTTTAGTTCTTCCTCAGGTTCATTCTAGAAGAGGTTCCTTCCACTGTCACCCCCACCACGGATCACAGACCTCAGCACTTGGGTCGCATATGCCACATCATTGTACAACATCCCAGATACCCCTCCTCTTCCCACCTCCTGTCTCACGGATACTTCTGCCATATTCACTAACGAACTTATAGAAAAGGCCATCACACGACTCCATTCCCATAAAGCCAAAGACATTGATGAGCTAGAGGCTGAACTTCTAAAGTATGCTCCCGACATCCTCTCACCCTTTCTCTCCATCCTATTCAACCGAGCTGTCACCTCTAATTTTCCCTCTCCATGGTCCACAAACCTCATTCACCCTATCCACAAAGGCGGGGACCCCATGAAAGTTGACAACTACCGCACCATTATGATCAGTCACCTATTCGCTAAAGTATATGGTTCTATCCTACAGTCAGAGATCAGTACAGAGATGGATGCTAGATCACTCCATGCCATTGGACAGGCGGGTTTCAGACCAGGATATACTACATCGAATCATATCTTCACTTTGAGGTCCATCATTGAGGAGGCTAAGGCCAAGAGGGAGCGCGTATACTGCTGCTTTGTGGATTTCCGCAAGGCATTTGACTCCGTGCCTAGGCATTTATTGATACAGAGACTTCATGATCGGGGCTTTCAGGAGGATACTATACAGGCGGTAGTAGCATTGTACAGGCGAGTTATTGGCAGGGTCCGACTATCAGGAGTTATTTCACCGGAGGTGGTCAGTACTATTGGTGTCAAACAGGGATGTCCACTCTCTCCTACACTTTTTGGTCTTTACATTCACGAGCTAGAGCATGTTATACAGAGTGATGGAGGGGAGGGTTGTACATTGGGCGACCTCATTATTGCTATTCTCCTTTATGCTGATGATGTGGTTTTGCTTTCACGGACAAGAGAGGGCTTGCAGCGACACTTAGATGCTCTTCTTTCTTTCTGCACACGGTGGGGTTTGTCGGTGAATGTGGCCAAAACTAAGGTTATGGTGTTCAACACCTCTAGGTCTTTCATGATGCGGCAGGAGCTTCTATGGGATGGTCATCCCCTAGAGGTTGTTGATTCCTATACATATCTAGGAGTACTATTCTCGAGGCCTACGTTCAGCATGAGACACGCAGCTATTTCATGGGTACGGAAGGGCTATGCCTCACTGATAGATTTGGAGAGACTATGTTTCCGCTCACACATCAGAGATGCGACTAGTAAGTGTCGGCTCTTTGACACTATGGTTGTGCCCTCAGCTATGTATGCTTCCGAGACATGGAGTACGGGTCTGACAGCTACTGATTGGGCATATATCTCCCGGCTCCAGATTCGTTTGCTCTCACGGATGATACGGGCTAAGCCCTCAGTACCACACCAGATTATCTTGGCGGAGTTCGCGGTCCCCCCCATTCAGATTGAGGCATTATTCCATATTGTGACATTCATACAGAGGGTAGAGGATCTTCAGGACGGGGGTACACATTATGTAGTTGCAGCTTTATCTTCATCCCGGCGCCTACACTCAGAGGGACACCTTTTCTCATGGTACTCCCAGGCTTGCCGTCTCCTCTCCACATTGGGTATCCAGATTAGTGATCTACCTGCTGGCACCCACCAGTACATCAGAGGCCTCCTTTACAGATCATATCTTCATACCACTTGGCAGGGCCCATTGGGGACCAAGAGTGAATTTTATCGTACACACTTTCTATCTCTTGATCCGGCTGGCTGCCCCATAGTATCTGGTTATTTGTTGAGGAGTATATCACATAGTCTGCGGATAGCGATGGGTTAGTTTCGGGTTTCTTCACATCAGCTGGCTATCGAGACTGGCAGATACAGTGGCACCTGTAATAGATCCTAACACCACAGTAGGGCAAACACTAACTGATCCACCCAACCTTGCCTACTCCCTGATATAGAGTAAGCCCCTCCTAGCCCAGTGTGAGGACTGGTAGCATGCTACTGCCAAGTGTCGGCCACGTGGCACTGACGTGGCCGACTGCACGTCGGGACCCAACTGGGGGCCCTATCCTGCTGACAGGGTCCCTAGGCTGTGTTAGGCCCGCCATGGCTATGGACCGTGCTGGGGCACACTACTCACACTGTCTTGCCCTGTTGGTCATGTACGCTGGACACGACCCTGACTGTGGTATCTGACCTATCTGTGTTCTCTAGGGTTCGGCACTGGTTACGAGCTCGTAACACTCCCTCCCCCTTAAGAACCGTCTTGGTCCTCTAAGACAAAGTCTGGAAAAATCTTGCGAAGGACGCTGCCTCTTTCCCAAGTGGCATTCTCAACAGGCTGATCATTCCACTTAACCAGATATTCTCGGTATAGAGTATGACGAGTCTGCGTCTCTCTACTATCAAGAATTTCCTCTGGTTCATGTGGAGGTTGTTGAGGATCCAATGGGAGAACTAGAACACTGTCCCCTACCAGATTATCTGATCTGGTTAAGGCTTTTCGTAACTGACTTGCATGAAAAACTGGAAAAACCTTACTGCTGTGTGGGAGTTCTAGTTCATAGGTGACCTCGCCTAGTCTCCTACTGATGGTAAAGGGACCACAATACCTTGGAGACAACTTAGCACACACTCCTGATTTGAGGGTTTTAGAGTCAACTGGGACTCTCAAGTAGACTTTCTCACCAGTGGAGAACTGCACATCCCGTCTGTGTGGATCTGCATAATGCCTGGCTCGATCCTGGGATTGTCTAATGCTACGCTTAGCATGTTCTATCATCTGGTTTAGGTCTTCTAAAAAGTTTCTGGCTGCTTCAACTTTTTCTTGTTTAAACCCTACAGCTGTGGGTGAGCGTGGCTGAAAACCGTACATCAGCATAAATGGGCTGTATCCCGTAGCTGAATGTTTGGTACTGTTGTAAGCAAACTCTAATATTGAGAGATACTCCTCCCAATTAGTCTGCCTCTTGCTGACGTATGCACGAAGCATATCCTCCAGCACTTGATTTACCCTTTCTGTTTGACCGTCCGTCTGTGGATGGTCAGTGGTACTCATATTAAGTTTAGTATGGAGATGATGGAATACTGCCTTCCAAAAATTTCCAGTAAACTTACTGTCCCGGTCGCTGACTATGCCGGAAGGTAGATCGTACAATTTAAATAGCCCGTCTACAAACAACCTCGCTAACTCTGGAGCTCTAACGGTTGTTTTGGTCGGAATAAAATGAGCCATTTTGGTCAGACGGTCAACTGTGACCCATATAGCGTCATTACCCTTTTGGGTTTTAGGCAGGCCTACTATAAAATCCATGGAGATACTCTCCCATTTACCAGCTGGTATTTCTAAGGGATGCAACAACCCTCCTGCCTTTAAACGCTCTGCTTTATTTACTTGACATTTCTGGCAACTGGTTACATACTGGTGGACGTCCTTTTTCATACTGGGCCAGAAAAATTGCCTACGAAGAAGCTCATAGGTCTTCTGTATGCATGGGTGTCCCGCGCTAGGATTGTCATGACATTCATATAGGACCTGCTGCCTATAATCCTCTGAATTGGGGACACATACTCTATCTCTATAGAGCAAGTACTCATCCTGAATGGAATACTGTTTCCATTTGAATCCTTGAGTCAACTGACCCTCAACCACTGGGGTTTGCTTGGGTAATACAGGCTCAGAATCCTCAACGTCATCTGACGACGTATACTCGGACTCATCATCATCCTCAACGGAAGCTGCCGTATTCTTGGATGAACTGGCACCAGCCCCGGGAACTGGTTCTGGAGTCTGTAACTGTCTGTTCTGGACTGAGTTCCAGATAATAGAGAAGAATGCATCATGCTGGCATTTCCCTCTCAAGGACTCGAGTAACTCATTACGAATCTGAGTAAAACTCAGCTCGTTTATCATAGGCATTCTGCTAAGGGCATCTGCTACTGTATTGAATTTTCCACGCCTATATCTGATAGACATGTCAAACTCTTGCATCAACTCTGCCCAACGAGCTTTCCGACCTCTAAGCTCAGGTTGATTGCAAAGGTATCTGAGACTCTCATGGTCTGTCAGGACCTCAAAGTTGGCACCATACAAATAATGCCTCCAAGTCTTAAGGGCCTGGACTATAGAAAAGAGTTCCTTTTCATAGGCACTGTACCTAGTCTGAGCTGGCTCGAGTTTTTTACTCTCGAACGCAACTGGTCGTCCACCCTGAGTTAGCACAGCGCCTACTGCAAAGTCGCTAGCATCTGTTTCGACCACAAATGGCTGATTGGGGTCGACGACTTTTAAGACTGGTGCTGTAGCTAAGGCTGTTTTGAGAGCATCAAAGCTCTCCTGTTGTGCGGACTCCCAAATGAACTCCTTTCCCTTCCCTTTAAGGAGATTTGTCATAGGGACTGCTATCTGAGCATATTCCTTGACAAATCGTCTGTAATATCCCGCCAGACCAAGAAAGATTTGAAGTTCCAAAATATTCTGAGGTCTCAGCCAACTGAGTATGGCTTTAACCTTATTTGGGTCCATCTTAATCCCATCTGAAGAGATAATGTGACCCAAATATGCTACTTCTTCAACGAAGAATTCACACTTGGATTGTTTAGCATAAAGCTTATGCTTTCTGAGCAGTCGAAACACCTTTCTGAGGTGTTTTAGATGCTCCTTCCTCGTTTTGCTGTAGACGAGGATGTCATCTAAAAATACGACTACAAACTTACCCAAGTATGGTCTGAGGACACTGTTCATCAAGGTCATAAAGGTAGCTGGAGCATTTGTGAGCCCAAATGGCATCACCTTAAACTCATAATGACCATGACGAGTCCTAAAAGCTGTTTTCGAGACATCTTCCGATTTTATACGGACTTGATGATATCCCGATCTGAGGTCTATTTTACTGAAAAACTTAGCCCCGTCGAGTTGATCAAACAACTCGTCTGCCCGAGGCATAGGGTATTTATTCTTAATTGTGACTTTATTGAGGGCTCTGTAATCTACGCAAAGACGCATAGACCCCTCCTTCTTTTTCACCAATAAGACTGGTGAGGCCCATGGTGAACTACTGGTCTGAATTTGGCCTTTCCCAAGATAGTCTGTTAACTGCCTAGTTATTTCTTCCGGCTGACCCGATACGGAGGTTTAGAAACAGGTGCTGTACCTGGTACTAGGTTTATTACATGATCTACCTCTCTACTAGGTGGTAAACCATGTGGCAAATCTTCAGGAAAAACATCTTTAAATTTAGACAATAAAGTTTCTAATTTACTGATTTTCTGCTGAATAGAACTGGAAATAGAAACTTCAGGAATAAACTGAAAGTCACATAAGAATACCTGATGGTCTTCGTCTCCGATTAGCTGACAGAGCTCTGAACTGCAGACCATAGGGCTGTTGGGAACATCATGCTCCCCATGCAACTGGATCTCTCGGCCTTTATACTGAAAGCTGAGGGTGTTCTCCTGATAGTTTCTGTGGAGGGAAGGTCCTAAACTGTAGAGCCAATCTCTCCCGAGAACAATGTCTGTTCGATCCAGGTGCATTATCTGAAAGTTTATTTGATCTTGGTACCCCTGAATACCAAGATTTAACTTACTTACCATAGTTTCCCATATTTTTTTATCTTCACCCTTAGCTAATGAAACTATGTACCTATGCTGACTAGGTACTTCTGGTAGTTTAAGCTTTTTAACCAGGGTGTGGTTGATGAAATTATGGGTTGCCCCATCATCCACCATGACTCTTACTGACTGGTTACCAACTTTCCCATGCATACGTACTAGGTCATGCGGCCCAAAGCTGAAGGGTCTCGCTAGCATTGCAGAGGTCAGCTGGCAACAGTGTTCATGATCTTCATGATACACTTTGATCTCGGAAGCTGCCGAGTCACTGGGGAAACATACAGTCTGAACAAGATGAACTTGTTTTTTATCTTTCTTATCTTTTTTAGTGAAAGGCCCCTTGGGACACTGTCTGACTGTGTGTCCCTTGCCCATACACACAAAGCACAAACGTTCTTGTTTGGCTTTCTCAAAATCATCTGGTTTTAAGGGCTGTATGTGTGAAGGGCGTTTCTGAGGAGCTTCACCTTTAAATTTATCTTCTTTCTTTCTTTTTAAAAATTTCTTTTTAAATTGAAAGTCTTTCTGAGGAAGCTGCTCAGAAAGTGGTTGCTGTCTCGCTCTCTTCCTACCCACTGAATCATCATAGATTTGAGCATATCTGAGAGCTTGCTCAAGGATAGTAGGCGAGTTTCTCTGGACCTCTACTTTATATTCATCTTTGAGGCCACGGACAAATCCTCTGATTTTTTGATAGTCATCCATATTTTTAATCTTTAAAATTGCTTCTCGATACTGCGAGATATATTGGATGAGGGATTTATCCATTACTGTTCTTTCCCAGGCTTCCCAGGCTCTATCCAGTTCATTTTCTGGTAGAAATTCTCTTAGGAAAGCTTCTTCAAAAGCTTTCCATGACCGGGGAGTCTGCCCAGTCTCCTGGAGATTTAACCACCACTTATAGGCCATAGGCCCTAAAGAAAGACTGGCCTCAATTGCTTGCAAATGGTCAGGGGTCTGTTTAAGAGCATGAATGTTCTTCCATTTGCTGAGGAAGGTTTGTAGAATATCTGCATTTCTATCCTTCTCTTCCCCATTAAAAGTAGGAGGCTTTAAATCTTTAAAAACACTGGGGTGAGACCGTAAAGTCTCACCCGAAACTGATGGAAGTGGAGAAGGGGATAACTGAGAAGTGGAGGGAAGGCTTCCTTTCGCGGAGCTCAAAATCAAGTTTTTGAGTTCAGCGAACGAGTCGTCCACACTGGACTTGAAATTGGCTAATGCCAGCTTCAGTTCATCCACTTCTGTTACCAATTGGAGGAACTGCTCCTTGGTAACCAGTTCGTCGAGTTCTTCGGCGAACTGTTCCTGTTCTTCTACTTCCATGGGTTCCTTCCCTTTTCTGTAAGCCAAGGCTTCTGTTTCAAGTTCGTCGAAGCCTCTCTCCTGGGGTTGATCAGGTCCCTGAGGAGTGGTCATCTTCGAAACTGAAAGAGAGCTACCTTAACTTCTGAAGGAAAAAAGTCTAAAAGACTAATTTACAACTGTACAAGGGAAAGGAAAGATGACTTAGCTGTTTCTGAGGACTGTACTTCCAAAGAAAGAATCAAGAAAAGCCCTTTCAGCTCTTCCTCCACTGCTTTCAGATCTGCTGTCCGGAAAAATCAGAGATCAAGGTACCAAGAAAAAGAAACAAACTTCTGATCGTCTTGGCCCCTTCCCTCGCTGTCTGAGGTGTATACTTTTTGCTCCAAAATTCCCGTTTTAGGACCCAAAACAGTTGCAAACTTGTGGTTCCTGCCAAAGACCTTCAGCGCTGGACCTGCACCCACGATTCTGTCTCAGATCCGCTCCAAATTCCAGAAAATTTCACTCCAAATTCGAAGTTTCCACCCAATTTGGCAGCGCTGGACCTGCTCCACGTTTTCTATATAAAATGTGCTCAAAAATCCACAACTGATACATAAAAATCAAGGGTAAATCCCTGATTTTTCAGCGCTGAGCTTCTACAAGGGATTGTGCCTCAAACAACTGTAAATTCCCAGTAAATTTCAAGGATTTGAAAGCTGTTCCTACAGCGATTTTCCTCCTCAATTCTTTCCTGAGAATCTGAGAAATCTTTCCTATCTTCTGATAGCTTTCTCTACTGCTGTCCTGAACTCCCTAGGATGGAGATGGCTCTGATACCAGTGTAATAGATCCTAACACCACAGTAGGGCAAACACTAACTGATCCACCCAACCTTGCCTACTCCCTGATATAGAGTAAGCCCCTCCTAGCCCAGTGTGAGGACTGGTAGCATGCTACTGCCAAGTGTCGGCCACGTGGCACTGACGTGGCCGACTGCACGTCGGGACCCAACTGGGGGCCCTATCCTGCTGACAGGGTCCCTAGGCTGTGTTAGGCCGGCCATGGCTATGGACCGTGCTGGGGCACACTACTCACACTGTCTTGCCCTGTTGGTCATGTACGCTGGACACGACCCTGACTGTGGTATCTGACCTATCTGTGTTCTCTAGGGTTCGGCACTGGTTACGAGCTCGTAACAACACCCCACGAGAGGACCGGCTCTGTAGTATGTGTGTTATGCATGAGACTGAGGACGAGTCACATTTCCTCTTCATATGTCCAGCCTACTATGAGATACGGGGGCGGTACTACTGCTTGTTCAGAGAGCACCCAGTTACACTTTCTACCTTGATATCTTATGAGGACCCTAGATGTGTCGCACTTATGATCCGAGAGATGTCAGACCTGAGGAGGAGGAGACTAGATGGTACACCCCTGACACAGCTGAGCATTGATGAGTGCATATCCTGTCGGAGACAGAGATCCGAGGTACCCATAGGCAGCGACTCAGATGGAGAGGCCGAGATTCCCGACTCCTTCGTACACCGGCATCAGAGACCATGTCGACGGCCAGAGAGACAGTCAGTTATTAGATCACAGCCCAGAGCGCCACGGCAGCAGAGACGACACCGACGGCCTATCCGGCGACAGAGGTCCAGGGCACATCTAATCACACCCTCACAGCATACCATCCACCATTTCTTTCATGCTGATGGGCATCGTGATATATGATTCCAGGCTATTGGATCCTGACTGGGCCAGCTGTCTTTATGCATTGTATTTGCAGTTATTTAGTTTTTATAGATGATTGAGCTTTAAGCTCCTATGTGCACACTTGACATGTACCTTTTCTTAGTCCTATGTACCTTAGGGTATTCAAGGACATTAATAAAATCTCTTTCTTTCTTTCTTTCTCTCTCCGTCTCTCTCTCTCTCTCTCTCACACACACACACACAAGCAAACTCAAGAACAATAAGGATACCTCCTTTATCATTGTTTGCCTCACTAAATTAGATATTCTTCTTACCAGCAACCCTGATTTCAACATGTAAACGATTCATATGAAATCAAAAGCAAAACCAAATAACATGATCGCAAGCCACTGTGAATTTTGAACTTACGAAAGCAAGTGATGCTCACAGCCCTGCCGAGGGCTAAAAGCAAATGCCGTGACACCAGCAGTATGACCACGTAGCACAGACACTGGAACACCATCTGGCAAGTGCCACTGACACAAAGGAGTGTCAGCAGCAGAGATATTGCTAATAAGTTAGCTAAAATGTAGCTACAGAGAGTTCCTTTTTCTGATTAGTATAGAGATACTGTGGTACATCATCTTTCACAGGCTAAATTTAGCAATTTCACTTCACCAGTCCTTTGAAAGTAGACAAAATTTTAGAAAGTGAGATTAATGGCATTAGTTCTCTTTTACAAGAAACTCTTGAACTTAAAATATTATGAAAAGAGTGAACAACCAATTCAATCTAAATGAATGTATTCTTACAACTCGAATAGATGTGTCATTTGATGCTGATGCCACAAGAGTGTTGCCACTACTGACAGCTAGATCTGTGATATCCCCCTGCCACAAAAGATGAGCATCAAACAATCACATCTTTCACTAGCAGCCATGAAGAATCAATGAGAGTATAAGTCACTGTGGAAAGAAAAGCATAATTTAAAACAGCAAAGGTAAAAGGTAAAACTATTCTTAGAATTGTGCCAACCAGCAAAAGAGAGACTTCAGGAGCAACCCCAAATTCATCAGCCTAGATATGAGAGTAGAAGACATTAGATTCAGCCGCTGCTCCCAGAATATCAACACAGAAAACAAATACCTCATGTCCTCTGCAACTGCGCAGACATAAGCCAGATCCTGATGACCATATTTTAACAAGCCGATCATCTGAACCAGTGATGACATACTGTCCAGATCTATCGAATATAGCTGTACACCAAACATGTAGGTTTAAAGGTTACAAAAATGTAATAACCATACCAAAAATTTTACATTGAAGATTGGAACCTCATTTGGCTTTAAAGTCACCATTGCACAAATTAGACAAAATCCGCAACTTAGTCATGATACTTCAATAAGAACCTGCATGAATACTGTCTCTGCAAAAAAACCTAAATAAGAAACTTTCTCACAGTATCCCGCTGTTTCTTCTCAAATTCGTTATTCTACATTTGGTATGATCAGTTCTCTTTGTCAACCGTTACAAACCTTCTAAAAACTCACCGTTCAGCTTATTGCTAAGCCTCCACAGTTCATTGTGTACACACCTACTTTATCGCTATGTTTTCATTGAAGAATTGTCTCAGGCCACTTTAAAAAATAAAAAAATAATACAAGTAATTCCCATAAGCATGTGTAAACACTTTATTAAAAGCCGTAAAGTGAAGAAATATTCTCGACAATGGAAAAAAACAGATCGAAAAAGAGGAACAGGTAGTGGATGCAAAATTATGAACAGGGTAGAAACAAGAAAGCCATGTAGCAGAATAAAGTGGAAGCTACAATGTTTAAAAGCATAAGACCTGTTCATGATGAGAACAGGTAGAGTGAATACAGGAAAAAAAACCGAACAATTCTACTACCAGCAAGTACAACAAATGCTTAGCGCCTCTTCAATGGCCTCGCATAGTCCACATTGCTCTCCATGCAATGCATCAAATGCAAGACAACATATAAAGGACAAAGGACCAGACCAAATTTACCATCTGCCCTCAAACTCAATTTCACCAACCTCATGTATGGTGTTGTGGCATGGACGACATATCAGCCTTTCACCCTAGTTAGGGTGTTGGAATAGGTGTCACCGTGAGATGCCACCTGCTAGGCTACAGATTTGATTTGCGGAAAGAAAATCACTACAAGGGAGCATCATAGATTAAAAGTGAGCCTTGATGTTTAGGCCCAGTATGGAGCATATATCACTGGTGGAGATGCAATCTCTATGAAAGTGTCGAGCTCACTATATGAGCAAAACTACTAAACTCCTCCTGATCAAAAAGTACCTTTACAATATCTTGGGAATGACCTCCTGAATCAAAAGAATATACTTTTCACTTGATATAGACAAAGACTTCACTCTCAAATATGTAGAACAGTTTTTGTCTCTAGAAAAGAAAGGCAAGGCATACTGAAGAAAGAAATGCTATACAAAGCACCTTTGACATATCATGAAACAAACAGTGGCTTCACATTCAATACCAACAAAAACTTTATCCCCAAACAAGTAAATTGCCTTAGTCCCTAGGAAACAACAAGAGGTTATTTCACAAAAAAGAAATCCTGCTACTCTAAGTAGAAGTGTCCAACTATTGATCCTTCACCGACTAGTGAATATATTTCTTGAATGGCATACACCACAGCAGATGAACTTTATCCTAAAAACAAGCAACAACATCAAGTGTTACAGCTACATTTGCATGAATCACTTCACTATGAGAAACTCCCTTAGCTTGAAACTAAACAAGTAAGCAGCAATTGGACAAATTACAAGGAGAAATTGTGTACCACAGTAGACAGCATTTCGATGACCTCGTAACTTCTTTATGATACTTATTCTGTCAACCAAAACAGAGGGCTTGACGATCACATTGCTCGCAGTTCGGACTGAGGGGGACCGATGGTGGCGAGCAAATCCACCACCTGATTCTCGTAAAGCCAATGCATGAACCTGATCTGAGAACCAGTATGGCCATCGTAGTTGTCGAATCAATCTGGGAGGCTGATGCCAAGCACTAAGCCGCTCCTCTGCAATCGAATTTGACAGTATAACAGAAGTAAGCATTATCGCAACATGGATTGCCACACATGTTACATGAATCACGGATTCAAACATACAGACATTTTAAAAGGCTGAATTCAGAGTTCATCCTGGTACTTTCACACTAACATGATGAAAAAGCTCCAATAAAAAATGTACTATGAGATAAGTGAGAATTTCCAGCAGTGTTTGAAAAGCTTACCATGAAGAAGAGAAAAGGCTCCAGATCCCAACAAAGTAGGAACATCTGCAGCTGTTGCAAGAGTTGATGTTGAAGGTTCTGGAGCCAACCTATCATTGAGTAACAGCTGTTGCAGAAGTCTCACTAAGTGATTCTTTTCAATGTTTGGATACCTGCAAAAACAAACTTCCGTGACCATCCATAACCAGAGTTCTCAGTAGCTCATGAAATGCAACTTCAAGAACTGTTTGTGGTCTCCAGACCCTGAGTGTGAACAAAGTTCATGAATACATGTCTAAGATAAATGTCCGCGAATCTTTTCATAATAGTTAGAAAGGAAAATGCTAGAAATGAACAAAAGCCAATGACATATCCCAATATTATTGCTGGATAACATCCAAAATACCAAAAAAAAGATGCTCAATCATTCAACTTCATGGACGGACTCCAAATTCATAACAGACTCATGCACATGTGCATGACAGCTAATTTTTTTAAACCAATCATGAAGTTAAAGTGTTAACCACAATTTAGATAAACCAAGGGAGGGCTTTATTTGTCTCACACGTGTGATGTTTTATTGTGATTGCAGTTTGCATGAAAATTTCCTAAGTTCGTAGGTCTTGGCTCGTGGGCATCACATCAGATGTTCCTTCTCAATCCTCAGTCAAGTGCGTGTTTTCCTAGATAGTTATGCTGAGAGCAGGTTAGTAGGTCCAGGATTCTTGCACAAAACATGCTTGGTTGAAATAAAGGAAAAAAAAGATTGATAAACGTTGCAAAAACTTCCTGAAAGAAGCCAAGGACAAAGAAAATAAGAGATACAGAATTCAGCTACATCTAGAGAAAACTAATGGTTCAATTCCTCATTCGACTTTATAGGGTTTCTACTCCAACCAAGAAGATACAAGTTGACCGAACAGTAGCAAAAGCAAAAGTCACATTCTGCAGGCATAAGGCATACACGATATAGTGAAAACATGCAAAGACTTGAAAACATTACGATGTCAAAGTAATGAAATAGCTACAAGGGAGACATCTCAAAACAAGGAAAAAGAAACAGTTTTCCCAGGAAAAAGAGAGTTAAAATAGATGAAGTTTGGATGTGGGGGGGGGGAGACATTCCTTTACCCATTGCCTGCTTGAAAAATAAATTAAGAAGAATAATTTCTAAACATGCAACCAGAAGAACAACGTATTGATAAACTAGTAAGAGGCAAAAGTAACATTGCATAGAGGCTAGAGACATATCGATCTGGTTAACTATAGATAGAGATATTGTTGGCACTGTATAATGTACTTGTATTTTGTCGAGCATGCTGAGTTGATTCATGTTTTTGTCACAACCTCTTAAATAGGTGCTTATGCTTCATAATCTTTGTCAGTTTGTTGTCATTAAATACAGTTCCATGTGATTTCCTTTCACATAATACAAAAATAGAGATGTTCGATAAAGAATCACTTAATGGTCCAAAACTGTACTGTTTTCTCTTCAAACTCCTGGCAAACTAGGTAAGTGAATTGCTCTTGAAAACATCTTTAATCTGATACCCGTATTGGCACCAAAAAAACAAATTGGGAAACCCTAATGGGAAATCCCAAATCACGTTCCAAATCATGATCATGGATGCATTCAAGATCACATTCCGGAATGTGGTGCTGCATCTACAGTCCAATTGTCAAGAAACAATAAGATATCTTTCGAACAATCATGATTTCCAAGGGCATCTAACTAAATTATCAGAAATAAAAACTAGCCATTAGTCTTTTTTGGTGGAAAAAAGACTAATGGCTAGTTTTTATTATTATTCTTTTGCGATTCGGGTCGCAGATCGCTGATGTTCCGGAATGTTTTTGCAGTGGATTGCGATCTACGGCAACACTTGTTTGGGCTAAGGGGAGCATACCTAACATCGTCCAAGCCACATGCTTGTACCATATCCATCAACTCTTGGGTAGACTAAATGAATGATATTGAGGTCCTACCGGTATAAACATAGTACATGTGAGCCCTACCCCAAGCACAATCAACACCTACAAGACACGTTTGTTACATTGCACGCATTGACCTGTGGCACTAAAATTGTCAATAACTTCAAACCAATGCCCTAAAAGCAATTGTCTCTATGCAAAGTTGATGGGATGAGACAAAATTGCCCCAATATTGGCCCGAGTCATGAGATAAACCGATGTCAAAATACTGACGTAGTCGGTCCATCTCCAAGAAATGTGACCTATAGTAGAGTGGTTATAATCCTGTTCGCCCATGATATGCTCTTTGAATATAAAGTCTGTGAAGAAAATGTACTGATGGCCTCTAGAAGTTGAGATACATATATACACTACCTAAGAGTACCACGAGAGATCATGTCCTTGGCTATGCAATAATTATAAGGATGTAAGTGTTGTACATTAGTATCTAACCTCACTCCCCTCTAGTTGTGTAAGTCTCTGCAAAAGATTATCAGCCGAAAGATTACCCTTACCTATATAAACTGCAAACTCAACTATAAGATTGGGTGGGCCACAGAGGTTTAGCACGTAACATCCATGAGAGCACGATAATCTACAATCATGAGATATTTGACCACTCCGAAGAAGTCAGTCCTATACCCTATGTTGTTGCCGCATACATGGCAGTCGGAGTAACCATAATGTCATACAAGCGACACTTACTAGGAGCATCACAAATGTAAAGTCTAAAATAGAAGCGCTCCATTTGAACCAAGGAAGCATGTCCTTTCCACAGTGTGGGAAAGGTTACATGTTTCATATTAAATACGGGACGAATGAAGAGAACACCCAAGTATGTGTATGTTGAAACCACATCCAAGGAATGGTCCTCCCAAAAAAACTCTCATCTTTGCATGAAAGCTCTAGAAGTATTGAAGACCGTAACTTTGATCTTCGTATTGTCGACCATCAAGCACCAATGTGCAAAATGAATGTAGCGTATCCAGTTGACACCGCAAACCCTCCCTAGTCCTAGGTATAATAATAACATAATCAACATATAGAAGAATAGAGATCAGAAGGTCATGAGCACAATATGGAGATGGCGACATTCCTCATCATACCAAAGGTGTTTCGATTTGAAAGGCTGGGGTTTGTGTTTTTGGGTGTTATGAGGGCAGGCCAGAAAGGCAGCTGTATGAAGTACAATGGCAAGGAAGCTACACTAAAACTCCAAATTCTTGGCATGTGAAATGTGATGTACTAGTGAATTCAATGGTTCTTGGTAAAAAGGGACATAAAATAGGTCAAATTTGTATCGCAACACACGATAGATGGATGGTCATGACTAGGAAGTATAATTGAGAAATGCAAAGAAGAAGGAGTCATTTGAGGGTGTGGGTGATGGTGAAAGCTGTACTCCAAGGTAGGAGAGCTCATGGGATAGTGTTGAAGGGTTTGTGGATATCGAGGCAACCCTAACCCTAGTTAATAAGTGGGAGGGATTTGGCACCCTGCGTGTGTAAGTCCAACCCGATGATCACATAGTTATTTGATTAGTTAGAAGTCAATAAAAGGACTTTAGGCCTTTTTGCGGGACTTTTAATGTCGCGGAGCCTAAAAGTCTAGTAAATAAAAAGGGTTCCCACCAATTTTCAAGTTGGTTCCCTCCAAAATTCAAAATTGTGATCGTTTGTGGCTCTTATTTGATGGACTTTTTATGATGCTCTTGTAGCCTTTGCATAGCTTTCCCAGCCAAGAGAATCTAAAGATGCTTTGTATCTTTTATATTAAAGCTCATCATAGACCTAAGCTTCTATTAGAGTATTCTAGAGACAAGTAAGTCTCTCTTTTACTGATTTTTTTGTTTTTTTATGTGTAAACATTGATACCATATCGATTTATCAATCGATCCCGTACGCCACTTGGTCTGTCTTTCTTTTACGAGCCCTTTGAGTGGTTTTAGAGGAGGAGAGATGAAGCGCAAGGACATTTCATATCCATTTCATAAGAGGGCCAACCTGCTTGTATTGAAATGAAGAGAACATGTACAAATGATTCGAAATTACCACTATAATGGATAAGAGGGCCAACCTGCTTGTATTGAAATGAAGAGAACATGTACAAATGATTCGAAATCACCACTATATATAGTGGATTGGCCTCAAATCCTATTGGCCAATTTCTACCTCCCTTTGAATTGTTTCAAAATTCAAACACTAGGTTGTTAAAATCTGTGCGTAATAAATAGTTTTGCTAGAAATTTGTGTAATTATAGATTTAGGGTATCAATTGGTAAGAAGCTTCACTCAAGTCGTAAGAATCTTCATAGGTTTAGGGTATCAATTGTTGTATCACCCAGTCTCCCAACGTATCACTATTTTGTACTATTATTAACAATTAAGATTTTGAAAAAAATGCCATCCCAATTATCTAAAACCTTTCAAAACAGGAATTTTTGAAGAAAAAAATCAGCAACTTTTTCTTTGGGAAAAAACTACTTGATTTGACTCTTTTAAAATCTATTCAAATCTATTTGATGCTGACTATGCTTTGAAGTCCTCTCAAAAGAAAGACTAAGGCATGGAAGAAAGAGCAAGAGCATTTTTCAAATTGCTTATTATAATGTTTTATATATTTCTTCTAGATTGCTTCTACTACAAATTAGTCCACCTTCAATGAAGTTTTCTTCCATTTGAAATAAAGAGGATAGGACTCTAAGACACTAATTGGACTGCTTAAGTGATTATGACCCTACAATGAGGGCACCAAGTATTGTCACGTCTATGATGGATCCAGCCAGTGGGTAGCTGACCTGGCATGGAACTTTGTATAGACCGCAGGGTGTTCTGAAACTGTTTTGTAAGTTTCTCCATTTGTTGTTGGTGTTGCTAGTTGAGCAACTCCATCTGAGATTTCCACAGTTGTTCTCTTGTTTCGTCGGTCGGTTTGGATTCCTGGACAGCACAGTGCTCTCCATTCTCTAGGTTCGCGATCCCCTGTCTTCTTCACGGATGGCATCATACATGGCTTGTTTTAAGGATGTATATTCATCATTAGATCGAAGTTCACGTCTGATCCATCTGGGAAGTCCAACTAGAAACCAGATGATGATGGATCTACCAGCTACAAATTACGAAGTTCCTCTTGTAACTATGATTCAAATAGCAAAAATTAGAGTGACACAAATTCATTTGTTGGTGATTTTGAAGTTGTCATGTTTGTATATCAATGGTACATGTAGGATAATACCCAAAATAACAACGAACACGTGCAATCTTCACCCCTGTGGAGTCCACCCTTATAATAAGTTATAAATTGTTGTGATAGTCGTATCATGTTGACACTTTTAGAATTCCACTAAATTTTTGTGATTGCAATTTCCATAGTTCTTCATGTCATTTTTTGAAATTTTTTAAAACATCGTTCTTCGAGTAGGGATCCTATACTGCACCTTACAATTTGTCATTCTACTACCTAGAGGCTGGGAAGATCACAACTTCATATTACGATTTGTTGGCATTCGAATTTCTTTCATTTAGAGGCAATCGAGGCTTTGCCCATCTTTTTCTCTCTATCTCAATATCTTTCCAACAATAAGTCAACATAGTGTCCTCTACGACTATGGAGACGGTTTGCCAAGTAACAAAGATGATGGAATGAAACTCATCATCCAAAGATGATGGCATGAGCCTCACTATATGTCTCAATTGCACAAAAGATTGGGTGAGACTAATGCTTGGTCTATTTGCTTAGGTTGGTAATCAACATGATGTTCTTGCTTCTATCCTTGCATATACATCTAAGGTTCCATCTACATCCTTTATATGTAGCTCTTCCATTCAATGAGAGCAATGTTTTGGTTGATAGAGGCCAGTTATAGACACACGATGAGGACTACATCGGGTTACAAAGACAACAAGATAACAAAAAAAGGCATGTGTCTAACATGACGCAAAAGCAAAAGCAACAGCTAGATAATGTATTAAGGGAAGGCTGAAGGTAAAGATGATATAACTCGAGAGGCCATCAAATGAGCCTAATCATGTAACTAAGATGCAAAAAGTCATTCCTACTTTATAATTGTAAAGTCTCAACTCTCTTTATAAGACTTTCACCTATTTATCACATTCAATTTAATTGCTTGGTGACGACAATGAGGTTGGCATCATATGCAAAAGGTTTTGGCATACATTCCTAGTTTGTTAAAAAATAAAATCAAAGTTGTAACAATAGAACATAAATAACACCTTATAAAATGAGCCCCAAAGCTCAAAACAAAACATGCTTGCCCTAACATAGAATAAAATTTCTTTTGGCAGTCCATATTATATATATAATATGGTATTCAAGCACTCCATTCTAAAGAGAGTGCTAGGTAGAAAGTCCCAAGGTACCCAAACAACGTGCTGAGAGAGACCATTTTCATAGGAGAATTGTTATGTAGAAATTTCATCCAATACAAACTGTACCCTTTCCCCAAGATATCAGAACATGTACACCATCTAAATTTCCAAGCAAGCATACTGAAACACTGAATAAATGGTCCAAGTGAAAAAATCCAGTTTTCTGCTTTTCTAGGTTGGATAGCTCTACCCACCTTTCTGTAACTTGCACATAACTCAATGGAAAGGATTGGCCATCGTCGTCCTCGTCACCACTTGTGATTCCTTTCCGAGAATAAAAGGTGTGATAACGGCGCGGAAGAAGCTTGTGCTGCAAAAGCTCATTCCAGAGCTGTCCAGTAGCCCTATGGCAAGGCCCACTGGATAGAAAGTGCATAACAAGAAAATATACTTCACGCAGATCCACTTCCACTTCATTGGTCAGGGACAAACTGTCTTTGAGACCTCTTAACTTAATCTCAGCTACTGTGTCACTTGAAGGTTGCATGGGTGCAACATGAGCATCCAAGGATGAAACTGAAGCCAAAGGTGCTGGGTCTCCAGAGGTAACTCCCTTCCGCGTTCCCATTTTGCTGTTCATTTTGAACTGAATTCAATGCCAATCTCTGTGAATTCAACCAGTAAAACCTCAAATTGCATGAGACCTTGCATGTACCATTAGCACCGATGATATCTAGAAACATCAAGTCTTGAAAATTGGACATGCCCCACTTCACAGCTTTCAAGGATGTGTAAACAGCTACCACTACTTTCAATGTCATAATTCTATGAAAACAAATAGCATTAAGTATGAAGGCGTCGATGCACTAAGTATTGAATTTTAGAAGATAGGGTTTCTTCTTTTTGATTTAAAAAGCCAAACTAGATTTGCATAAACTCAAATCTATCTGGACATACAACAATTCGTGTCTTATAGAGATTGAGATTCAATGCCTTCCCAGATCTGTTACGAACTACATTCGAGTCTACTGTACATGAAAATATCCGTTAGTGACTCAGTTTTCTGAGAATAAGCCATGTCTCTCTTTGCAGTCTTCAATGTGAAAACCCTACCGGAAGCCAAATGCTCCAGTTTTCATTAGTTTTTGTCAACACGGATGTGGTGCGTGGTGCCATGGTAGAGTAGAACAATACATAAGAGCCATCTTCGCTCTAAATGAATGGAAAAATCGTACAGTCAATAACGTAGAAAAGGTTTTACATGAACCTATCCTTTGAAGCAAGTGATTCAATCTTATCTACCAGTGCATTGTAAAGATGTGGCGGTGCAACAAACAAAAGCAGACATCAAAATGGCCTTACCAGAAATTGACTTGTGCTCCTTTACTTCAGGCTTAAAATCATAACTTGTCTGCAGTGTGCACTTGAAACCTCTCTGATATGGGAACCCTTGAGTAAACTCACATAAATGCATCCAGATCTGTAAAACAGCCAGATCTTATGTTGCAATTCTACCGTGTATCCATCCAAAAGTAACTCCATCAGAATGTCTACTCAAATTCAAAGATGACAACCTCCAACAGCCCGGCAGTTGCCAATGTGACAGGTATGCAAAAACGGAAATACCACATCAATGTGGAACCAAAAAGCATCGAAAGGCCAAAGACTGAATTCATGCAGAGGGAACTGCACTCAGCTCCTTACAATTTGGCAGCAGGCACCTGCAAAGAAGAACTCCCATCTCTGAAATTGAAACTGCGAGAGCCAGTAGACAAGCCTGGGCTCTTAATAGCCCTGAACCGACGCTTCGTCAAGCCAAGGATCACCCATTTTCACTGGGCAAACTGCTCACGCCTCATATAAACCCTAAATTTCTTGTTACTTTCCGGATCCAGCCCTAAATTGCATGCTTGAGCTCCGCATTCGCCACACTTGCAAGGGTGTACATAAAACCAAGAATCGTATAAAGCCGAATAAAATTGGTTCGCGTGTTTATGTGTTACTGGGCAAATGAAAATGGAAAATGCTGGAAGAAGCGGAGGGGAATCTTGAGAATTTGAGCGAGCGAATGACAGAGAAGACAGAGCGGGGTTAGATTGATTCCAAGGCAGGCAAGGCGGATGTTGAGCGCAGGAGGATCGACCAAGGCGTCCAAAGGCGCCGACAGATCTGTAACAAGGCTCTCTCTCTCTCTCTCTCTCTCTCTCTCTCTCTCTCTCTCTGTGTGGCAAGAGCAAAACCAGAAGACGGAGACGAAAGGAGGAAAGAGACGAAGGCGGACAGAGAAGGAATGGCAACAATTAACTGTGTTCAAATCCTGCTTTGAGGTCCGTTTAAAACTTCATTTTTTCTCAAGACATGTGTGCGAAGCCTTCATTTCGTCGCCAGACGTGTGTTCGAAGCCTTCCCAGCCAGTTACTTTTCCTTTTATGGAAATATGCATTTTTCTTTTTACCCTTTTCACATTAAAGTCTATTGGTTCGAAAAAACCTCGATGCATTTTAGATTGAGTACCTCGTCACTTATTAGCACAGAGCCGATTACTCCTGACACATTTCGTTGGTTGCCATGTGTCCCAGCCGATTACTCCTACGCACTTCATTGGTTGCCATGTGTCCGAGGCCCCCTCCAATGCTTCCCGGTACCCGTGAGAGTCGTCCTTGTGTGCTTGGGAAATTTCGAGACCCGAAAGATTTTGGGACCCGGCCTAATGCCACATGGCATCTCAAAGTTATCCCTTGAGTTTTTGGGATAAACAACCATTGTTGCATATATAATAAAACAAGTTAATAACAGATAAGCACCTACACACATGCGATGGTGTGGTGCTCGCAAAAAAAGTCCCATTTGTACTTGGGAAAATTTGTGACATGAGTGCTCACACGTGCTCGAGACCGTCAAGCCAATGCTAGAGGAAATCCCAAGACCCACAAAAAATTGTCGGGACCACAAGACCCGTGCTTGAGAAATAAATTTCATCCCTCTCCCTGCTTGCCCAAAATTTGTAGTCGGGCCGGGCTGGGCAACAGCGCCATGCAAGCACGGAAGCAAGAGTTACTGCCCCTCCCGTGCCATCAAGCGACCTCAATCGCAATGGGGTGTAAGGGTAGAGTTGTTGATTGCCACCAGAAAGGATTAGGCTTTGATCTCGAGTAGTGTGTAACAGTATCTAAGGAGCATACCTTCGTAGATGGCATTGCCAAGTTGTACATATGTTGTATATAACAACCACTAATTGCTCAACATGTATTCCAAAAAAAAAAGACATACGGAAAAAGATACTAAGGTTAACATAGAAGTAGAGTTACTTGTATTTGAATCCACTTTTGAGGTTTGTTATAAATTGTCTTTGAGCAAGTCTTCTTTAAGCATAAACTAGGTTAAAATTTCAACCCATTCTGAAAAAGAAAAAACTGAAATTGACAAAGAGAAGGCAATAAAATGATTATATTATACCTTGATCCACTGTTCAAATCCATTTTTTTCTTAAATTTTTCACACAAACATTTGCTTAAAACTTATATAGGAAAATCAATTGTATATTCAATTTAGTTTTCAAGGTTGTTTTTTATTTTATTCAAAGCAAAAAAAAAAGGAAAAATGTTATCCTATGGAAGGACTTCGTGGGGCTTATTGGCATGATGTACTTTAAGTCCACGCATTTGGATGTTTGTCAGGTGGCAGATGTCACACTTCGACTCTTTCTATTGATTAATTATTAAAGTGTAGGATATCAACATTGATGACAAAATCCAATGGGTTTTAGATCATCATTGCATGCCATGACACGTCACACTACACAGGAAAGAGACCAAGCCAATTTTTAAAGAGAGAATTAGAATAATTGATTGTATTTGCATCCAGTTTGCAAATATGCATTTTTAATTTTTCTAAAGCAAGATTTGGCTCAAAACTTCATCGTGCAAACTATTAAGGCTTATGTTTTTGTGTCCTTAAGTGAGCTGGTGAGATTGTGGACACCAAGCATGACTTTAGAGATTTCTTTTCTTTGAATCCTAGGCAAGTTCTAAAATTGCAATATTCTTCAAAGATTCTGTCTTTCAAATAAAATCAAATTAAGTTTATTGCATGTCACATGAAGGCCAGTTTCGCATTCTTCCCTTCAAGTTGGAAAGTGCATAACACAATAGCAAATCCAAAGTTTCTAAAGCATATTTGGAAATTTGTGATCAAAATTGCTTTAAAGCATTGAAAACTCTATGCACATTCCATTTTAATGGCGAACTAGGGACCAACTTATTGAAGTTGAATGTGAGGGGTAAAGCCCTTGGAGGGGGTACTTTGTGACCCTTTGACCCTTGGGGCCCTTTGGGCTCTGCCAAGGCCAAGGTGAAAAACTCTTTGCATATCTCATTTGAAAGGTGAAATAGGGACTACCATATCACGAGGGTGAGCGAGGGCTTTATGGCCCTTCAAACCCCTATTCGAGGGCTAGAATCTAAGAATAAAATCTTGGATAGAGTCTTTAGAGCCCTTTAGGACCCTACCACAGTGGACACATTCCATTTGAATGGTGACATAAAGAGGACCATATCATGGTTGAGTGTGAGGGCTTAAGTCCCCGATCAGGGGACTTTGTAAACATGAGGGTCCTTGCTCAAGGGCAGAGTTGGGAAGAGTCGTAAAGCCTCATACCTATACCCATTGTAAATAGCCAAACTTTTTTATTTTCCTCATGGGCTTCTATGTGTGTAATGCTCTCTACGAGTAGAAACTACTTGGCCCATTGTGGCATAATGCTCAGACTTGCTCAAGGGCATATGCCCCATAATGCCTCAGACAAAAATGCTAAAAATAAATAAAATGTGTACATATAGGTTCCCTTATGTAAAAGTTGAGCAAAAATTTAATGGATCTTATAGAAAATGATTCTAAAATGCTTTGAATATTATTTTTTACAACCAAATCTATCAAAAAAATTGCTAGCTTTAAGTAAATCTTAACCAACCTATAAATGTTATATTATGGGCTTTTGTGGTTTACCAAAGAGACACATTTGTGACAGGGACTTTTACAACTTCATGTTGGAAATTGAAAATCCCTCGGTGCATGTACTAAGCCTATCGAATCGAATCATAGTATCGAGTCGATTGACTCGTGTTGACAGATCCCCTGCTCCAAAGGATCTATTTACTATGGATTCTTTTGCTTACTTACTTTTTCTGCCTGTCAGCAGAGACAGTGGGCTCTGGCTTAAGTTCTTCTTTCTTGTTTAAAGCACAAAATCAGGCAGAAGGGACTGAATATCGATTTAGTATTGTGTCCTGCCTTTCAGAGTACATCTGGATGGGTCTCTCTTGAACCGTGTCACATGCAATCAATCCATCATGTAACCAATACGTTCAACCAAATGATCAGCATGCAGTTCAGGTGAACAACCATGAAATCTACTTCTACTTTGCTGCAAAAATGAATTGAAATCAGATTCTAAGCACTATTATACTTGCATAAATTGACAAAACAAGAAACAAGAACTAATCTACAACATTTTAGAGGCCCAAGAATCAAGAAACCAACCAGTCTTTTGATTCTTGGACACCTCAAGAACATCAAGAACTAGAATGTTGGAGGATATGCAAGATTTATACCACATTTCTAGCCTATTTAGTTTACTTGAATGTTGATTCCTACATTAATCCACAAACAAGAAATGAAAACTAATCCAATCTAAGTCCACAACCACACACAATATGAATGGAAGAGCATGATCATAGGGGTATCACTCAAGAAAATCATCATGATCAAAGAGCTTAGTGTAGCATCAAACTCATGGAAAATCTTCTTATTAAGCTTGGAGTAGATACAATGCAAAAAGCTCTTCTTCACAAAGAGGGAGTCTCTTAAATAAGCAAGAGAGCTCCTTAGATGGCATCCTAGTGGAATTTCCACATTTCACAAATTACAAGTGGAATAATGCTCTCCACTAGAGGTCACCATCAAAAGGTGGCTCACTCTACTTTTCTAAGAGAGGTCTACTTGCATTTATTATATTTGCCTAGAATACTAGTTCCTACATGGTCATTCCATCTTTCGGGATTCACCATGAGGCTTACACAGTTTTTGCTTGTCATTACTACTAGTATTCCTGGGCTCTCATACTCGGCTCTGTTCGTCTCGTCTTCTCAGAGACCTCCTCGGTCTAAGGTGAGAGGTGATCTTGAGTTGCTCTATCCGAGTATCTTGGGGATTCGTCATAATCAGCCAACAACTTGGCTGATTCTACGGTAGGATTGATTTCGTAGACAAACACAAAGTCTAATGATTGTTAGTCGTCAGGCAGTTCAGACAAATCTATAAGAGAGCAGTATCAGACATAATGATAAAGCATAGTTGCATAACATACACATTGACATTATTCTGAACGCAATAATCAAATAAGTCTCCCCCCCCCCCCCCCCCCCTCCCCTCTTAATCTGGATCTAAGAATGCCTTGATCTTCAGACTAAGCGATGCATAAAATTTGTTGTGTGCATCAACGTTCAATGCCTTGGTGAATACATATGTTGTCATGCTCTGCGTTCGACAATACTTTAAGCATATCTCTTTGTTGAGAATCTTACTCCTACCATAGTTATAATTGTCAGAGCATAATGCTTCAAACAAATGTCTGATAACAAATTTATCAACCACAGTAGCTTGAGAAACAACGATATAATATGACTTTGTAGAAGAAAGAGCAATAGAAGTTTGTTGATGACTGTTCCAAGAGATATGACCATCATTGAAAAAGAATGTAAATCCGAATGTGGATTTACGAGTATCTACATCTATCTCCCAACTTGCATCTATGTATGTTGGAGGGTTTGCGGATATCAATGCAACCCTAACCCTAGTTAATAAGTGAGAGGAATTTGGCACCCTGCGTGTGTAAGTCCAACCCGATGAGCACATAATTATTTGATTAGTAAAAGTTAATACAAGAACTTTAGGCCTTTTTGCAAAAATTAAATGTCACGAAGCCTAATAGTCAAGTTAGTGAATAAAAATGGCTCCCTGTGAAAATTGTCAACTAGTTTTGACATTTTATTTGGCAATTTTGAGGCCAGCTTGAAATCTCAACTTAGCGATAGTTTCATATTTGTCAATAAGGGGTTTATTATTTTTGGCAAGTAGATAAGTGGATGAGGTCGAGTTTGGACCCATTTTATTTGGCTAATTTTGGTAAATTGCATTTTGACTAGTATTTCTAAGTTTTTTGTTAAGTACCTAGAAGTTGCCATTTTAGGGCATACTTAGGGAAAGTGTCTAAATGACATTGTAGCTGTTATAAATAGTCGTACCTACATGGAGAATAAATCATTGTGGAGAATTCATCTTTGTTGATTCTATGTCCATCTCTTGTGAATTTCTCATAATATCTTGAGTTTCTATGTGTAAAATGTTGATTTTCTTGTTGATCTGGCTTTCACACATGTGGAGTACTGTATTGTATTGTTGCTGTATGGACAAGGACAGGAGTAAGTCAAATCTAAGTGGTTATGATCATATTTTGATGCATTTCTAAATTCTAGCATGCATAAAGTAGTGATTTGACATCGAGAGATTGAACGTGGATCAGCGAAAGATTTTCGACCATGTAGTACATGAGCATGTTGTTCGGAGAGTGGGTGGAGTGTTTTTTGTAGATGGTCCCGGGTGGTACAGGCAAGATGTGCTTGTATAGTGTCATGTTGTCGTACGTGCGTGCACAAGGGTGGATAACATTGGCAGTTGCATCATGTGGGATTGTTGCACTGTTGATGAAAAGGTGGTAGGACCGGACACTCTTGGTTTAAAATTCCTCCGACAAAATTGAATGAGAGCTCGACCACATGCAACATTTCTAAGCAATCTGCGTTAGGTACGCTTTTAATGGCATGTCCACTGATCATTTGGGATGAGGCTCCCATGGAGCCTAAGTATGCTATAGAGTGTGTAGATCGATCTCTATGAGATATATTGAGTATCGACGCTCTATGTGGGAGAGTTCCAGTTGTTCTTGGGGGTGATTTTCAGCAAATTCTACTAGCGGTACTGCATGGTAGTCGGACGCAGATTGTCAACGCTTCGCTGAAGTGTTCACGTTTGTGAAAACACATGGAGGTGCACAAATTGACAAAGAACATGCATGTCATGGGCATGGAGGGTGGTGATAAGGATGAGCAGTTGAGATTTGCAAATTATTTGTTGAGTGTGGGAGATGGTCGTGAGCCCACATTTGTGCATTGCGATTTGGACCTGATTTCCCTGCCATAGGGCATGTGCCTAAGGATGCATGATATGAGCGAATTGATTTCATTCACATTTCCTGATGTTGCATGACGTTTTAAGTATGTTGAGTTTTTTAGGAGTCATGCAATATTGACCCCATTGAACATAGATGTGGATGAGATCAATGCGAGGGTTGTTGAGCAGCTTTCGGGTGATGTTTTCACTTGTTATAGTGCCAATAGTGTTGTTGACTTCAGTGACCTCTAGATGTCCATTTAGTGTTGGGGGCTGAATGGCAAGTTACCCTTGGATAAGGAGTACCCTTAGGATTAAGGGTAGGTGCCTTTGGATAAGGGCAGACAAGTGACTATACCTTGGTCATAGGTATGGAATCAAGTTACCCATTGGATAAGGGGTACCCTTAGGATTAAGGGTATGTGCCTTTAGATTAAGGGACTGGTGTCCTTGGATAAGGGCATATAGGTGTCTATGCCTTGGTCGGAGGTATGGAACCTAGTGAGGTGTTAGAAAGTCATTACCATGGGTGTTTGGCTATTTTTCTAAACCTTGGTTAATTGCCAATGATTTAGAAATTTCAAATGTCAAGGTGTAGATCTTACTTGTACTAGTACAACACCACATTTAGAACCTTTGTTAGCTGATGCCATGCCTTTGACGTGTCGATGTAGTGTCTCATCACCCAAAAAGGGTTTCCAGCAGAGATGAAGTTGAGAGTCGAGTCTGAGAGCACGAGAATTATTAGTGCTAGGCTAAAATGTACAGTTGTGAGCCCCATGGTAATTCCCGAAAGATGGATAGCCATGTGGGAGCTAGCAATTTAGACTATCTCAACTTGAGTTATGTTTTTAATAAAGAGGCCTCATTTTATCAAGTAAGAGATGGAACTCAAATCCTTATAAATTGGGGTTCACTCTGTTGTAAGAGATGGAATCCAAATCATGTTACAATTGGGTTCACCAACTCGTGGGTATAGATAGATGCCTCCTCCACAAGTTCCATAGCATGTGATGTATTGAAATGTTGTTGCTTTGTTAATTGAAGATTCTACTACTTGCATTTCCTTCCATGCTCCATCTTCATGCATATAGTTTGGGTACTGATGTATGAATGTGTTTGTTGCTGTTAATTCTCTCTTAAGGATTGATTTGGGATTAGTATCAGGTAGATGTGCAGGGCTTGGAGGCCGATCCATCATTCTACTCAGTTCAGATGCTTTCTAGTTATCGGCTCTATGAGGAGTTCTTCTTACAACTGTTCAGTGATAGTTGTAACAAGCACTTTGTAGGATTCCCATTTGTGTTAGCATCAGGTAGATGTGCAAGACTTTGAGATTGATCCACCATTCCATTGATTTATGATGTTTCTCGATTTTCGGCTCCCTGAGGAGTTTTTCTTACAACTGTTGAGTGATAGTTATAAGAAGCCCTTTGTAGGTTTTGAGATTTCAGTTAAAGGTTGTTGTGTTGATTATGTAATTTCAATAGGAGTAGATTAAGTTTAATTCCTTGTTCCTTGCTCAGTTCAGTTTAGTAATAATTTGTAGTATGTGAGAACAAAGAAAGAACTGAAACAGTATATAGAAAGTAGAAGAGCGAGTTCCTCACAACAGATCCTATATCCAAGATGAGCTACCATTGTCAATAAAGGACCAAAATCAGGTTGTCATTGTACCTTTGACAGGCGGGTACAACACCATAATACTATCATTATATTGCAGACAGATTGGATAAGAAGCCATCTATGGCTGAGCCATTGTAAATTCAATTCTGTATCGAACAATACTGCTTGAACACCCATAAAATATCCGAGTCTCAGCTAACGGTCTCCACTATCTGAGTCTCAGCTAGTAGAATCGCTACCAAGTAGGATCGTTGATATACATAATTTGTAGCAGACAGAAACGCAACTATCTGAGAAGTAGAATCGATGCAAACTGGAGAAGATTCTTCTGCTAACATTGATAGAAGATTCTTGTGCAAACATTGGCGCCCGTTGCCATTGTCAATCTTCTTGGCTTTTGATCCAAAATTTGCTTTTATCAACTTATATTTCCGTTCTTGTTCCCTTTTGTTTGCGTTGCTTGATGTCTTGCATTCCTCATTTCCACAAGCACGCATTCCATATTCTTGTTTGCTAGATCGTGATTGCTTCAAAACGTCCCTATTGATCCTTCAGATCTGTGCAAACTCATCCTAGACTTTTCGGAACCCCACCGCCACACTACTATTTCGATTATGGACACCAGCAGTAAAAAATCGAATTCTCAATGATTTTCGAGTCTCTTGAAATTTTTAAAAATTTTCGAGTTTTTGAGCTTTTACAACTTTTTTTGAGCTTTCAAAAAATTCATCCTACGAGCTATTGTCTCTGGAACCAACGAATTGCATCCGCCAGTGCCTTCCAAATTGCATCCGCCAGAGATTTCAAATTCCATCCGATAAAGAATTCTTAGTTGTATCCGACAAATGTCATATCCATTTACATCTGACGCCTCATTTGCATCCAACGTCTATCGCATCCGACAACCGACCCAATGAAATTTTGTTGATTCTATGTAATTTTTTCGATTCAGTGTTTTTCCGACCCCGTACATTGTTCGATCCTCTGTAATTTTTTACCCAGTTTTTACATCCGATGCCTTCCTAGTTTCATCCGACGATTTTGAAACTTTTTTCGAGTTTTCGAGTTATCTGAATTTTTTCAAATTTCTCCAAAAAAAAAAATTTCGAATTTCCATAGTTTCCATCCACCACACATTTTTGCATCCGCCTCCATGATTCTCCATTGCATCCGACGTTATTTAAATTTCTGAGTTCTAGAGATCTTCATCATTTTTCAAATTTTTCGAGTTTATCCCATTTTCGAGTTTTTCAAATAAATTACCAGAAAAATTATGTCCGACGATTGCACTAGACGAACTGTATAATAAGATTTTTTTTGACGATTGCATCCGACGACGAACAAAAAATTCAAAAAAATAAACTTTTTCTGAAAATTGTATCTAACGATCCCATCCGTCGCCTTCTCAGTTCTATCCAACAATGTTTTTTTGATCCAATGACTTTTCTGCTTTAGTAAAAATTTTCGATCCCTTTAAAGTTCTTTAGATTTCTTTCTAGTTTTGTGAATCCCTTTTACTTTTTTCACCTTGTGCCGCTTTTCGACCCTTTTAAAAATTTTCAACTCTTTGCAGAAAATGTTCTACTCTTTCAAATTTTTTCGACCCTTTGAAATTTTTTCGACCCATTGTAATTTCTCGAACCCCCCTACTTGTTCAACTCTTTACAATTTTTTGACCCTCCAATTTTTCAAGATTTTCTCATTTTTGGTTTCTTCGATATTTTCTAAATTTTGGGTTTTCAAGTTTTTCTAATGTTCAGGTTGTTCAAAACTTCATAACTTTTGCGTTTTTCCAGATTTTAATATTTTTTTGAGTTATTTGATTTTTTTTTTTCAAGTTTTTTGATTTATTTGAGAGTTTTTTTTTAATTTTTTTTTTTTTTTCAGTTTTTGGGTTTTTTTCTGGATTTTCTCCATTCCATCTGACATTTTTTTTTATCCAATATCCTTTTTCGACCCATTGCATTTAATGCTCCCTGCATTTGCATCCGACATTGCCTCCCATCTTGCATCCGACCTCCATTTCACTTGTACCCAATGACCTTTCGACTGCATCCGTTTTTTTTTTTATAATTTTTGGGTTTTTCGACATGTTAGCATTTTTGCATCCGACGTCCTTCCTCCTCAGTTGCATCTGACACCCTTCATCTGCATTTACATATGCCACTTCATCTGCAGTTGCATTCGACGTTTTTTACTAATTTTTTGAGTTTTTCAAATTTTGAATTTTTTGATACATTACAATTTTTCTATACTTTCTATTTTTTGTAATTTTTTCATACTTTGAAATTTTTCTATATTTTTCATTTTTAGCCGAGGCTTCCATTCGAATGTTTTGAACCGACTCTCTTCCACAAAACTCTTCAACTAAATCTTCACTAAGGAACTCAAACCGAGTCTCCTCGACTGCAAGGTTCAAGCAAAGTTTTCAACCATAGGCACTATCTAACATCCACTCTCTGATACATAAAATTTCTGTTTGACAAGTACTTTGCATTTATCGACTTTCTGTATATGGCAAGTCATATTGTAGAATAGCTCAAGCATGAATTTTTTATTTTTCTATCCATCTCAAGATTACCTTCTAGAGAGATTAGGACATCTATGCATATCCAAGTTTCTGAGAGATCCATGTCACTTCACAGTTGATTCCTGCATATAATTGAGTGGGACCTATTCTGTTGGGCATAAAAACGAGATTCATCACATTTGAAGCCATTGGAAAGGAGATAATCTACGAGAAGTCTCCTGACAAAAAGAAAGCTGAAAAGAACAAGCAAGAGACTCATGGTTACACAAGGCTATCTTGATAATCTGCTGTGACTTTGAAGTGTTGTCGAGAAGCGCGACGATATCAACCAATAAGTTATTGGTTTTACGCAGGCAAATGCTGATCCATGCCTTTCCAAGAATCAAACGTCAAAGTTGAGGCATTGTAGTGGGATCTGCAACACTATAGGGGGAGGATAATGTTAGCCGATGCCATGCCCCTGACGTGTCGATGTAGTGTCTCATCACCCAAAAAGGGTTTCCAGTAGAGACGAAGTTGAGAGTCAAGTCTAAGAGCATGATAATTATTAGTGCTAGGCTAAAATGTACAGTTGTGAGCCCCATGGTAATTCCTGAAAGATGGATAGCCATGTGGGAGCTAGCAATTTAGACTATCTTAATAAAGAGGCCTCCTATTATCAAGTAAGAGGTGGAACTCAAATTCTTATAGATTGGGGTTCACTCTGTTGTAAGAGGTGAAATCCAAATTATGTTACAATTGGGTTCACCAACTCGTGGGTATAGATAGATGCCTCCTCCACAAGTTCCATAGTGTCAGAAAAAAGTGTTGTGAAAATAGGTCGAACTCAAAAAGAAACGAATGAAAAAGAATTCGAGTGTCTAGAAAGAAAACCTTTCGTGCATGGCGGAATAAACTATCTTCCTCTTTCACAATATATGACTACGCTTATCAATTTCAAACAAAACAATAGTGATAGAAATCACGTTTGATCTTATAGTAACTAACTTTAAAATCATCAGTACTATAGTAATTACGTAGCCAAACAATAAGGCATTGAATTATCATACAAGTAATTCGCAAATCACAAGACAAATAATTAGTTGCGAAGAAAATACAGAAACGCATACATTCTGAGACGAATCTGAACACAATAAAGGATAATATTGATTCAATATGAAACCGTAACATAAGTAAATGAGTACAATAAGTTGCGGATCAAAACCGCATACTCTAAGCAATTTCTGAACGACTAAAAGAAATTATGAATTAAGCGCAATGCTGATAAGCAGTGGCACAATAGCAATCTCTAAACAACTCTAAGAAGTGAGCTAGAATGCTCAGGAGTGTTCAAGCTCGTAGGCTTGAGAGAGAAGAACTAACTATTCAAATGCTTCTGATAATCTAGGAACTGTATGAATATGAACAACTATTTATACTAGGAAATTAGGTCATAAATTGCGATTGCCAGTTGGCTGATCTCTGTTGGCATCTATCTAGTTCCTTGTCATTGATTGTTGATAAGCGGTGGGAATTGGCCGTAAAGCGTTCGTCTGCATAAATGAACCAAACTGTCACTTTTGCAGAAATGAACTAAAACAGCCACAAGCGACACTGTCGCAAAAATGACTGTCAAAATTTTGCGAAAAACCCGATTGTCAGAGTCATTTTCTTAACATTTGAGACACTTTGGAAAAAGTGAAAAATGCGACTCTACATATTTGCTCGCAAATCCTGACAAACGAACAATGCGAAAAAAGAGACTGCATTTTTCCACAAGATTCTTGATAGGCAAAAAATACGACACTGTGGTAACACTCAGTGTAATTCTACAGACTGTGCAAAAACACTTTTAAAACTGCAAACTGTGTAAAAACACAGGAAAATCCACAGAACTGGATAAACAACGGATGAAGATTATAACCAATTATTTGATCAGTAAGAAGGAGAATAATTCAACACATAGCATGTGTAATGTATTGAAATGTTGTTCCTTTGTTAATTGAAGATTCTACTACTTGCATTTCCTTCATGCTCCATCTTCATGCATATAATCTGGGTACTGATGTATGAATGTGTTTTTTGCTGTTAATTCTATCTTAATGATTGGTTTGAAATTAGCATCAGGTAGATGTCAGGGCTTGGAGGCAAATCCATCATTCTACTCAGTTTAGATGCTTCCTAGTTATCGGCTCCCTGAAGAGTTCTTTTTACAACTGTTGAGTGACAGTTGTAACAAGCACTTTGTAGGATTACCATTTGTGTTAGCATCAAGTAGATGTGCAGGACTTGGAGATTGATCCACCATTCCACTGATTTCTGATGTTTCCCAGTTTCTAGCTCCCTGAGGAGTTCTTCTTACAACTGTTGAGTGATAGTTGTAAGAAGCACTTTGAAGGTTTTGAGATTTCAGTTAAAGGTTGTTGTGTTGATTTTGTGATTTCAGTAGGAGTAGAATAAGTTTAATACTTTGTTCCTTGTTCATATTAGTTTAGTAATAATCTGCAGTCTGTAAGAACAAAAAAAGAACTGAAACAGTCCGTAGAAAGTAGAAGAATGAGTTCCTAACAGATCCTATATCCAAGATGAGCTACCATTGTCAATAAAGGACCAAAATCAGGTTTATTCATTTCACATGTTTCTTTCAATAAAGCAGGTTCAACCTCTATCGAATTGAAATCGGATGTCCTTGCTCTTCTTTCTTGTCTCATGTTTTATTTGGATCTTTATGTTTATTGAATTTGCTAATTGTTGGGATTGATCATTATTATACTTTTTATGTGTGTGTGTGTGTGTGTGTGTGTGTGTGTGAGAGAGAGAGAGAGAGAGAGAGAGAGAGAGAGAGAGAGAGAGAGAGAGAGAGAGAGAGAGAGAGAGAGAGAGAGAGAGAGAGAGAGAGAGAGAGAGAGAGAGAGAGAGAGAGAGAGAGAGAGAGAGAGAAGTAAGTTTTACCTTAGCTTGAGTAGTGTTAATGGATCGTAGTGTTAATCTTAGTTTAGTTTTGGAATCATAAATATGTGCTTGAATCTGAACTATGCTATTGCTTCCATGGGAACAAATTTTCGCGTGACAACATGTTAATCCTCTTCATCTCATTTGATACTTTATGCGCTTGGATCTAGGGTTGAAGGAGGATGGGAAATTACCGCTACACATAGATACTTGTCATCGAATCTGTGTACAATTGCCAACATGACTCATTGGTTGAGAAGTACCGAGCATCAAGAAATTGCTCTATCTCATCCACCCATCATGATGTCTGCTGACCACCGCCCTCTACACCCCTGTCGTAATCATATCAGGTCCCTTGTACAAATACTTCATACCATGTATATGCACACATACCTCCACATTCAAGTGGCATTGAAAATGCAATGTCAGTAACCTGTCGTACGGTACAACCCACCTATTATCTAAATCTACTCTATGTGAATGCATCGTCACTATGTTCTCCCTCCGCCTATACGAAACATATCCCTTCACCACCGATGTTTCATCAATGAAATTCCTTGGGTAGTTCTTCGAGCATTTTCCATCCTTCATACACTGGGCATTTGGAAAAGATGTTCCGCATGGACCGTGCATCATAGATCTCATCACTATCTCATACAACTCCGGATCTTCCTCCTTCACATGAATCTCTGCACACACAATACGATCGTAATTCCCAATGGTGATGGGTTTGCTTTGCTCCTCCAATATAATCAATAGGTGGGCGTAAGACAATCCTCTCTTTTGGAATTCCACGACATGCAACCTCTCTATAATGCGTCCAAAAATACCATCGTTCTTTAGTAGGTCGATCAAATGCTGAAGCTTCATGCTAAAAACCCTCAATACCAAATTAGGCCTATCTGCAGCTTTATGCTGGAATCGCAACTCTCTCCTCACCTCCAATCAATTTGGGTTTGCCATCATCGTGATAAACAAATCGGGGAAAACCCAACTCCCTAACGACGGCCGTAGCATCCTGGTATTGCTGATGCATACGCGGTGAACCGATGTTTAAAATGGAAGCACTGCTCGCGTTCCTTTGTTGCTAGAGGAATGAGCTCCACAATACCGCTACAAATTTCTCTACAAAAACTGTGCTAATTATTGTAGTAGTAGGTCATGTTATTTTGCACAATCTTTGCCATCACACGTGTACTCCTATGGCCGCCTTCCGCCCAAATAAATCGGTGAAACATGCTCTACATGAACCTGTAAATGATAGCAGCTTTGTTGTTCTAGGGATGTACAAAACACCTTCTATGTTAATCTTTTTGGAAGATCCTAAGAAAAGGGGAATGCTACCAACTTCTTCGATCTTACATGCTTCATCATTTGTTGTATAGATAGAGTTTATAGGTCCTTCATAAGATAAGAGAGAAGAGAAAAACTCCCTTTTGCTAGTCATGTGTGAACTAGCACTCGAGTCGATCCACCAAGGATCTTCTCCTCTGAAGCTTATTGAAGAAAATATGGACATCATGAGAGAGTCCTCATGTAAACTCTCCTCCTCCCCTTCTTTGCTCATGTTGGCTTGGCTTTGATCTTGCTTCCTCTTGATACATTTCGAGGCATAATGCCCCATCTTGCTACAATAGTAGCACTTCACCTTGGATTTGTCCTTCTTGACTTTGGTGGTTGATGGAGATGCATTTGAGGGTCCTTCTTGATCCTCAAGCTTTATTGAATCCTTCTTGAATGTTGATCCTTTGCCTTTGGACTTCCCTTTGCCTTTGGTGAAGAGAGCTTGGTCATCTCCACCTTGGATGGAAAGTCTATCCATCCTCTCTTGACTTTGGCCCCTTCTTGACTCCTCGGCCACGAGTCTGCCTTGGAGCTCTTCAAGTATGGGTAGCTTACCCATAATTTCATATCCCTAAACCAAATTGTCAAATTCAAAGCTTAGTCCATTCAATATGAGTTGAACAAGCTCTCCATCCTTGATAGGATCACCTATGAAGGCTACCTCTTTGTTCAATTCCTTCACTCTTAAGACAAAAGTATGTGCACTCTCTCCTTTCTTTTGATAGCTTCTATAGATTTGATTTTTCAAAGCTAACATCCTAGTTTGGTTCTTGGATTCATAAACCTTTTGCAAAGTCTCCCAAGCATCTTGAGCCAAAGTGCAATCTCCCACCTCTCTTAAGAGTTCATTTGCAACATTCATTTTTATACAATGTAGTGCAATATTGCACCTCTTGTTGTATTTGGCTTTTTCTTGAGGATGAATAGGTTCATCCTCCTTACCATTTACAATCTCCACTATATCTTGCATGATCACGATGGACTCCATTCTAACTTTCCATATGGAATAGTTAGTTTTGTTGAGCCTCTCATTAGTATCCAAAAGATATGCATTTAAAGATGCCACCTATTCTCCTAATCCAGGACTTGACACAAATGAAAGTTACTTCTATTGATTTGATTGAAGATCTACCTTATCCCACTTCTTAGGGACCTGAAAATATCAGTAATAGACTTCCTATAAAGATCTAAGAATGATCTTTAACAAAATAAAATCATAGAATACTAGAAACGATGCACTTGCTTGATTGAAGTAGATAATACTAGTAGATTTGCCTCTCTTTCTATAAAGAACATAAAAGCTTTCAAATGATATGATCAAGAGTGAATTTCAGCAACCTAATATCCTTCCAAAATCACTTGCAAAAGATCTAAATGGAACTTAATGAGGATGCAACACAATCTACTATCCAATCACAAGCAAAAATTGATCAAAATTGATGAATAATTGATCTAATTTGATGCATAAGTCAAGCAATGGTTGGACTGAACCTAAATCACCCTGAAAATGTTTGCTGTCGCGATTATATATTACGAACGACTATCGTCTTTCAATCATTCTATTGCGCTATTTCAATCTCTTTGCTTCAAATTGGATAGACTAAACCTAGAGTGTTGCATTGGTGTATTCCAATCTCATTGCTTCAAATCCCGATTGAGTGAACCTGAGGTCGTGTGGCTAGAACTACCTGAACTTTTACTTGATCCAGATCATATGGTAATACGTTCAAACTAGACGTTTTCTAGTAGGTCTCATTATTTTTGCTGTGAAATGAATATACACGTTACGGTTTCTGATAAATATATTTCATACATGTACCAAAGGTGCAAGAGCTTTGTGCTTCTAATTCTATTTTCAGATATTTTCGACTCTGTTTCTTGAAGGACAGTTATGAACAAAATCATGTTTCCATGGAAGTAATAATCAATTGTTTATTGATGTTATTCAATCCTTGTTTTTAGGTAACAATAAAGTGTTTATTTATGTTGCTTGTTCGTCCATCAATTTAAAACTATGCTTCCGCCCCCCATGCGCTGGCCCCTACCCCTTTGTAAACATAGAGCGTGGTATCTATTTTCTAGCCATCATTTCTTTACAAAGAGAGAAAAAGAGAGAGAGAGCATTGCAAGATTGATTGTAAAAATTGCCTTCTACAAGTTGCTTGAAAAAGAGTCGAAAATCAAAGTCTCAACCCCCATAACTACTGCCAAAAAGCTTAAATTTGGTGGTGTGTGTGTTTGCAAGGGCAAAAAACCACAGGGATAGGCACATGCATAGCTGCAGATGCATATTCATGCAATGAGTATTTGCGGCGGATGTTGGAAAGAGGGGGTGAATTGAAAGATAACTAAAAAAGAAACGAACATGAAAAGAAAACAAACGAACTCGAATGGAAAATGTTCGTGCGCAGCGGAATAAGCCATCTTCGTTCGTGCGCAGCGGAATAAGCCATCTCCCTCTTTCCTCAAGCATGCCTACGCCTATTAGTCTCGAACAGAACATTAGTGATAGAAATCACGTTCGATCTGATTACGTAGACAAGCATTAAGCATCAAAACATCAGACGAATAATTTGTCGCGAACAGTTAGACAAATTATTAGTTGCGAAGAGCTAGACTGATAATCAGTCGCGAATTAGTCTCAAAAGCAGATAGCCAGACTAAGCAATTAGATAGCCAGACAGATCGTAGAAAAGCATTACAGTATTGACACAAATCTGAGCGTAGAACAAACAGAGTTGTAATGAGATTAAGTATAATGAAATATACAGGTCAATAATGCAGGTGAGCACAAAAACAATATCAGATGTAACCGCATGCTTCACAAAGCTAATCACGCAATCTATAAAGGTGATGAACCTATTACTAACAATTCATCTGGAAGAAAGAATCAATGTGCAAATGCATCTACAATGTTTGTCTCTAATTACAAATGATATTTCATTCTATCTTCTGTTTTTTTTTTGTTCTATATTATTGAATATGTAGATGGTATTCAATATATACATAATTTTTTTACAGGTGTGCAGACGAAAAAGGAAGTAATATCAAATTGGTTTAGGAGACCAAAATAGCTCTTGGAAAAGAGTTTAAGATGCAAGATCTAGGAGAGATCCATTACATACTAGGCCTAGAGATTGACTTTCATGATGATTATGCTTTACTCAAAGTGAGTCAAATCCATTGGAGGTTGAAACGTGACGGACAAAAAACAGCAAATGCTCTGCCAATTGTGAAGCTCCCAATAATGATTACGCCTTCAAAAAGACACGTAAATATTCAAGCAAAAAAAAAACAAAACAATAAAAAAATAATAATAATAACAAAAAAAAAAAAACAAAAATCGGGAAACCAGTACGCAAAAAAGAAAAGAAACCAGATTCTCTCAAAAAAAACACCACGTGTCCACTCACAAAACTTGAAAATAGAAATAACAAACATTTATTTATGTTCCATGAATTAAAACCTAAACACAAGCAAGTAAAAGTTGGAAATGACTAGTAAGTGAATGCTAAGTCCTTTGCTAAGGAGGGCCAAAAAAGAGCTTAAAAAAAGGGGAAGAAAAGAAAAAGAATGACTTGGCATTAATTAGGTGCTTGGTAAAGATATAGATATAGATATGATGAGTCGTGATCGCTTTGCTTTCTATCTGCTGCACTGCTAGTAAAGGGAGCGGCTGCTTGCTTGCTCTCTCTGTCTCTCTCCCTCCCTTTTCTTTTTCTGCTTTTCGTCTTTGCTTCGATCTTGCCAACACCATCGCATTCACCACTATATAGGTTTTGCGCCGCCTCAAAGGGTCGGCCTGATCACTGACATGTCTTTTTTCGTAGGTCAATTTGTAGCTTCATAGCTTCAATTTACAATTTTTCCATAGCCGTTTTTAGGGTTTTCATTTGCACGTTCAATAGTTGCATTGAATCAGTGTTTTTACAAAGGAATGGTTTACAGCAGAAATATTCTTCTACAGCAACTGATGGGGTTTTATACAACAAGAAGTGCCTAAAACTCGGGCGACACAGGAGCGGCTTTGAGTTTAAGCAAACTGGATTCATATCAATTGGTTTGCTCAGCGTTGGATTCTGTGATTGCAGTGCCGCAGGGAAATTGAAAGTTTAGTGCTGTGATCAATTTACAGCTTGCGAAATTGGATCATGGGAGTTCCAGCATTTTACCGATGGCTTGCAGATAAATATCCGCTTATCGTTGTGGATGTGGTGGAAGAGGAGCCACAGGAAATCGAGGGAGTGACGGTTCCGGTCGATCTTACTAAACCTAATCCCAATGGAATGGAATATGACAATTTGTATCTTGACATGAATGGCATCATACATCCTTGTTTCCACCCAGAAGATCGGGTATGCTTTCTTTCCGTCTGATTAGTTTTTATAGTGTGTGTGTTGTGTGTTTGAGAGAGAGAGAGAGAGAGAGAGAGAGAGAGAGAGAGAGAGAGAGAGAGAGAGAGAGAGAGAGAGACCGACCACAGACCACATGGGCGTGCAACAAAGGAGGCAAGACAGCGAGTTGCTGCCCCCACCCATCGCTTCGGGACCGTGGCAGATGCTCATTGTCATGCCTGTCAGAACATTTGCTTGTTTGATCCCAAACATCACAGGCTGATACTTTTTCTTGGTATCTCGTGGCAAAAAGGTTTCCATCCACCCCAGTGCAGTGAGGTGGGCAAACCACCGAACAATGTTAGCAAGGAAGTGCAACAAGCTCTTAAATCTTTTGCTTAAATCTTTTGTGTGTGTGTGTGAGAGAGAGAGGGAGAGAATGTGGGCAATGATAGACAAAAAGGGTTTTGTCTATTTTCATTGGTCCACGATTGCCGTAAACCTTATTTGAAGGGCATTTGAAGTGCAGTGAAAATGGGTTGAAAATGACATGTGCATTTAAAAATTTCTAGAGAGATAAAACATGTGCATTTAGAAATTCCTAGAAAGATAAGTTTCTAGAAAGAGAGAAGGTATAAAATGGAGAGAGGAGAGGAGGGTGCCAATCACGATTCGGAGAGAGAGGCCCTCATTTTTTATTTTTTAGGGTTTTTAAGGGTTTGTTTTAGGGTTTTTTAGGTTTCACATGAAAAATAGCAATAATGTGAGAGAGAGAGAGAGAGAGAGAGAGAGAGAGAGAGAGAGAGAGAGAAAGAGAGAGAGAAAGAGAGAGAGAGGTCCCTATTAGTGTCCTTGAAAAACCTTAAGGTACATAGGACTAAAAAAAGGTACGTGTCAAGTGTGCACATATAGGAGCTTAAAAGCTAGCTAAGAAATAAGATAGTGTGCTACTTATCATGGGATGTCTCTGAATTGAGAGCTAGCAACTTATGAAAGAAGAATGTAATCACATAGTATCAAATTTGAAAACAAAAGGTAGGCTATGGCATGCTTAGATCAACAAGTGCAGTTCATGATATTAAATGTGACTATCAAGTGACTTCATGAGGTTTGAAGAAGGATGTGATTGTGGCCAAAGTAGATGAGGGTGTTGGTGATGTAGTACGTCAAGATGATTGTAGATGTTCTCTTATTTGTGGTGGACGTCATATGGGAAGATGGTTGAGTGTGCTACACGAGATAGAAGGTGTGGACTATTTATTGTCTCTAGGCTCGATGTCTGGTAGGGGCGTCTCCCTCATCTTCCGATCCACTCTTTGCATTATTTGGTGAGCAACAACGGGAGAAGTACGACGTCATAGGTCGTTGCAACAAGTCTCTCGCATTGGCCATGGTGATACGATGCGTGTCACTCAAGCAAACAATTATCAAGGCAACACTCCTCGTAGGATATCAAGTAACTCAAAGCTCCCTTAGGGGAAGATAAAATGCTCCTCTGACTTAGTCACGCATATGGCGGGTCTTGTCTATGTTATCCTTTGGAAGTGCCCAACTTGTACCTTTAACTGGTGTGAGCCAACTTGGAGGTGTCCCAATGCATCGCAAAGGTTATGCGATAAGTTAGAGTCCAGGTAAGATGAGTGCGTCTAAGATTTGATGATTTTGGGTACTTAGGAGAGATGGTAACCCTTCTCAAAAAGTGTCCTGAATCATCTGAAGAAACGAAATGTTTCTACTACCAAAGCTTTGCTAGCTTTCAGCCCTCAGTCTGACGAAAAGACACGAAGCGAAAATGTTCGCGAACATCACGAAAAGACACGAAGTGAAAATGTTCGCGAACACCCTGACGAAGAGACACAAACGCGAAAAGTTCGCAAAAGAAAATTTTTTGTGATACAGCAGGAGAAAGTCAGACGACGCGAAGCGACACGAAAATCTTCACGACACTTTTCGACCTTTACGTTCCAAAGGATCATGAAGATCATGCAAGTACCATGAAGTACAAAAACCCTGATCTGATATGATGACGTCAGCGGAAGAGTGTTAGGACGTGCCTAACCCACCTCTCTTGTAATCCGTGATTAGTTATAGATTGTTTAGTCTATCTAATCTGGTGTGCTACTCTGAATGTATAAGATACATATAGTAGCAAATAGAAATATACAGACTACAGAATAGAAGTCCGCTTGCGAGCGAGACAAGTTTTGTAAGCAGGATCCACAGAGATCCAGAACACCGCTTCTCTCACGCCAATGCGTTGTGTGGGTCTGTCATATAGCGCTCGAAATCAAGAGGATCAATAGATGATATTGTTGCTATTACGCACATATCTCTCTTAATTTTGTCTGATCTTGAATGAATTACTGTCTGTCATCGCTTGTGTATCTCATTCACTCATTTTATCAATTCCGCACACTGGTTCAGTTTTTGTTGAATGCTATATTAATCTAAAACGTAGATCAGCAGTTCTGTCTACATTCTGGAGGATTGTAAGAATGATATAGTCGGCAGTGACCAGCAATCATATCTGAAATCCATCCGAATTGTTTTTCGTTCGCGATTAATTTGATTTCGCTTCAGCAATGTCAATATCAGAGCTCGTTCAAGTTTTGTTTTGTTTCGCTTCGTTTTGTCCAGTTTCGCTTCGTTTCGTTTTGTTTTGTTTCAGAGCCTGATTGATATTTGCAATTTGCGTTCCACATTTTTCGCATTAGTGGTATCAGAGCTCGCCTGTCATAGTCTGACATAGCCGCAAAGCTATCAGATCCAAGAGGCCAAGCATTCAAACAAAGAACCATCAACAATTGAGAATACAATTCACAGCAATGGCTTCAATAAGCAGCATACAATCCTCGATGCATCAGGATCTAACTTCCTAGCATGGAAGGTTAAGACCTCGCTGATACCAAAGGGAGAAGGATTATTTCCCTGGGTAGATGGCACCGAGGAGATGCCTACGACAACAGGCAAGGAGCTCCGCGAATGGAGGGAGAAGAATGACAAGGCAGTAGCCGTGTTCATCGAGGATAGCCTAATTCTTGACCTGGCTACAATCTCTAAAGCAAAAGAGGTGTGGGATACATTACTCACAAGATTTTAGATGAAATCACGCAGTCAGATGATGCTGCTCGAAGATCAGCTGACAAACTTGCAGTGGGATGGCAAAGGCCTCACTTCCTTTATTAGGAAGATGAAGGATCTATTCCTTTCACTACACAATTCTGGAGCAGAAAATGCAGTGTCAGCAGAGAAGCAACTTACATATATGTTGAGAGCCTTACCAAGATCCTTCCAGACAACCAGAACGCTGCTAGCAAAAGATCCTACAATGACACTCGAAAAGGCTGTTGTCGAGATTCGAGAAGAAGTCGAAGCTCGAGAGCACCTTGATCACAAGGATGCTCTGACCAACAAGAAGGAGAAAATTAAAGAAGCAATTCAAGCCTAAGAGGGAGTCAGATCGAAGGCAGGATCGAGAGCAGCAAGCAGAAGGAGCCAACAAAGGCAAGTGGAAGAACAAAGGAAGGTCGAAACAGCAAAGTGGAGACAAGAAGACATGCGTGAGATGCAAACGCGAAGGACATATTGTCGATTTGTGTTGGCTTAATCCAAAAATTGAGTGTATCCACTGTCATAAGAAGGGTCATGCAGCCATGGATTGCCGCCAGAACCCAAGAAACAAATCAGCTCAAAGCAGACAGGAGAACAACAATAGTTCATCCTATGTCGAGGAGCTAGAGAGCTCAAAGATGGGCGAAGAAAGATCGAATCACGGGAATTCGACCGCCTACATCTGTGGAGACATGTGTGCAGTGTCAACACCTGACACATAGGAGGTAATCCTTGATTCAGGAGCTACCTCGCACTTCGTTACATCAAGACGGATCATGTCTGATTTCCGAAGTGCAGATCCATCAAGATTTATCGTTCTTGGAGATGGATCGAAGCATCAAGTGAATGGTATTGGTTCACTGTGGCTCAACACAAACGACAGAGATAGACGACTCGAAGATGTTCTGTTCGTGCCTACACTGCAGCAGGACTTGCTATCAGTGGCAAGAATAGCTGATGCAGGGATGCGTGTGAAGTTCTCAGACGAAGCATGCAACGTTGTTGATGCAAGTACCAGTACGCTCATCACTCAAGGAAGAAGAAAAGGCAACCTGTATCACTTGAAGGTACGCCTACCTGCAGATCAAGTGCATCAGACTCATGATGATTCACCAGATACTCTATGGCACAGGAGACTATGCCATATGAATTCAATGGCACCATATCAAGCAAGCCATCATGGAGCAATCACAGGGGCGAGCATCTCGAATGCAACCAGTTCGATGACCTGTGATGCATGTCTGAAGGGTAAGATGTCACGTACTCCTACAGAACTACAAAGATTCTGGAGCTTGTACATTCAAACATCTGTGGACCTTTCAACGTGATCTCAGTAGGAAGTGGCATCATTCACAAAAGAACTGCATCTTACACACCGCAGCACAATGGTGTTGCAGAAAGAAGGAATAGGACTCTAATGGAAGCTGCTAGGTGCATGATGGCCTATTCAAAGGCTCCAAGAGTGCTGTGGGCTGAGCAGTAGCTACAACAACTTACATTCAGAACAGGACAGGAAAGTTTGGTGTTCCTTACACGACACCACACGAATTATGGTGGGGTAGAAAACCAAATCTGACTCACATATGTATCTTTGGCTGTGCAGCTTATGCACATGTTGCCCTGATAAGCTTCGAAAGAAGCTTGATGAGAAAGCATAATAGGGATGACAATCATTCATCATACTACAGAGTCTATATACCACAGACAGTAAATTTGTTTTCTTAAGGCTTATGCATGTAGGTGGGCGCACTACAAATAGATTAGGATCTATTTAATACTTAGAAGTTCATTTTTCGTCTTTACCAAATATAGGTAGTAGTATTAGCAATTAGCTTTTGCTTTAGGCTCTTAGCTTTTCTCACTCATTAGAGAAACTATTTAAGTAGGCTGGCGCCCCACCACAATCATTCCATTATGCTAGAGCAATTGCTCAATTCTCCTATGATCTGAATTCTCTCTATGCTTGGTTTTGTGTGAGTGCTAGTAGGACTAGTATCTTCACCTAGAATTTGTATCACAAATTCTGACATGGTATCAAAGCAGGTTATTTGGTAAGAGAGAGAGATCTTTTGCAAGGTTTCAAAAAGATTAATTGGAGGAAACAAAGCTGCATGCGGAGTTGACGGTGTTGGGAAGACAATGGGAATCTTCTAGAAGAAGATTGACAAAAAGTTATTGGCTGTCGACAGATCTGAATCAGAATTTTTCTGATTGTTTGCTAGTTTTCTGGTGTAGGTCACATATGGAGTAGGTACATTTGAGGGAGGCAATATATGAACATGTGACTTCTGAGACAGGCAGATCTGAATAGGTGCTTTTCAGGTGCATGCAGATCTAAACAGGCACTTCTGAGGGCAGCAGTACCTGGTGCAGGAACTTCTGAGGGCGGCAGTAGCTGGGAAAGGCATTTTTGAGGGCGACAGTAGCTGGGAAAGGCAGAGGGCGACAGTAGCTGGGGAAGGCACTTCTGAGGGTAGGAGGACCTGGTGCAGGCCCGGATAGGCAGCATCTGAGGTAGGTGGACCGGGTGCAGGCCCGGACAGGCAGCATCTGAAGTAGGCGGACCTGGTGCAGGCCCGGACAACATCATCTGAGGAAGGCAGACCTGGTGCAGGCGGTAACTGAGCAGGTGCAGGTTCAGACAGACAGTACCTGGGACAGGTGATATCCAGGACAGGTCTGAATCAAGGCAGGTGATATCCAGGGAAGGCTGTTTCTGGACACAATTGATTGTTAAACTAAATTCAGGTTGCTAAGAATTGTTACGGATCAGTATAATGGCAGGATTGAACGACGTTGTGTTGCCAGAATCTAGTAAGCTAGATGGAACGAACTACAGTATATGGAAGTTCAAGATGCAGAATATTCTCCAAGATAGAGAATATTGGGAGATCGTCACAGGTGTCGAGATACCTCCTACCACGGACAAAGAGTTGCGGGAGTATCAGAGACGTAGAAGAAAAGCTCATCATTGTCAGAATTTGTGATACAAATTCTATTCTAGATGGAGTTACTAGTCCTACTAGCACTCACACAAAACCAAGCATAGAGAGAATTCAGATCATAGGAGAATTGAGCAATTGCTCTAGCTCATTGAATTGAATGGAATGATTGTGGTGGGGAGCCAGCCTTCTTAAATAGTTTCTCTAATGATTGATAAAAGCTAATGAGCCTAAAGTAAATAGCAAAAGACAAAAAGCTAATTGCTATAATTACTACCTATATTGGGTAAACACCCAATATGAGTTTCTAAGTGATAAAAGCAAATCCTATTCTAGTAGTAGTGCACCCACCTACATGCATGCTTAAAAAACGAATTTACTATAAATAGTAATGACCCTAAAATATGACTTACTATAAATAGTAATGGCCCCTAAAACTAGCATGCAGGCATGGCCAAACCATCATTAAGGGGTGTCAAATAAACATTAATTTCTAACACTCTCCCTTAATGTTTACTTTGTTATCTTTTACTCCTAGAAGTTCTCTAAACTTCTAAAATTTTTCTTTGCCAAGACCTTTGGTAAAGATATCTGCAACTTGCTCTTCCGTAGGGCAATAGATAAGCTCCACTTCATGACTTTGAATTTTCTCTCGGATGAAGTGTTGTTGTACTTCAATATGCTTTGTCCTGCTGTGAAAAACTGGATTTTTCGCCAATTTAATACAACTCTGATTGTCGCATTGAAGTACCGTAGGTGAATCTTGTACCATATGTAGATCATCTAGAATCCTTCGCAACCATATTGCTTCACATGTTGCACTCGTAGTAGCTCGATATTATGCCTCTGTAGATGATAAAGCAACAGTATGCTACTTCTTTGAACTCCAAGAGATAGCACCAAAACCAAGACTAAAAACATAACTTGTAGTAGATCTTCGGTCTTCCGCATCTCCAGCCCAATCAGCATCCACATATCCCTGTAACTTCAAGTCATCCTGTCTACCATAGAGAATACCAAATCTCAAAGTGCCCTGGATATATCTGAGTATTCGCTTAGCAGCTTTCCAATGAATCTGCTTAGGCTTAGCCATAAACTGACTAACCATACTCACAACATAAGCAATATCTGGTCTTGTAGTAGTTAGATAGATTAAGCTTCCAACAAGCTTTCTATATAACGTCTCATCTACATCCTGATCTTCCTCAGCTTTAGTAAGCTTACATCCATTATTTTTCAAGAATTTCATGAGCATACTTAGATTGAGAAATGAATAGTCCCTGTGCTACTCTCCATACCTCAATTCCAAGAAAATATTGTAGTGAACCATAGATCTTTCATATCAAATTTTGATGAGAGATCTTTCTTGATTCCCTGAATCATACTATAATCTGATCCTGTAATAATAAGATCATCCACATACATCACTACAATAACAATATGATTAGTCCTGACCAAAACATACAGTGTATGCTCCGAACTACTTCTCTGAAAGCCAAGCTCCTCAAAGTATGTGTCAATCCTCGTGTACCACGCCCTGGGTGCCTGCTTAAGTCCATATAGTGCCTTGTCCAACCTGCAAACCTTATCTTCATGTCCTGCTAGTATGTATCCCTTTGGCTGCTCCATGTAGACTTCTTCCTCTAGAAATCCATTCAGGAATGCACTCTTTGCATCCATTTGTTGAATATCTTATCCAAACTGAGCTGCCAATGATAAAACAGTCCTCATAGTAGTAGACTTAGCAACTGGTGCAAAGGTTTCCTCATAGTCAATCCCTTCCTGTTGAGCATAACCTTTGCCACTTCGATTCTCTACAACCTTTGTAGGACTTCGATTCAAAAGATAAACCGCCGTCTTAACTGCCTCACCCCAAAACATATTTCGAAGATTTTTACTCTTGAGCATACTCCTCGTAGTTTCCACTATGGACCGGTTCTTTCTTTCCTCAACTCCATTTTGTTGAGGCGTGTCCGTATTTGCAAATTGTCTCTTTGTACCATGATCCTTGCAAAACACCTGAAATTCCGTAGAAAGATACTCTCCCCCTTTATCCGAGCGAAGTATCTTAATTTGTCTATCCGTTTCTTTCTACACCTGTGTCTTAAACCATGTGAAATATCTGAAAGCTTCACCTTATTCTTCAGAAGATAGATCCATGTCTTCTTAGAATAGTCATCCACAAACACCATAAAGTAACTTGCTCCCCCATAAGATTGAGTCTTTATAGGACCACACAAATCTGTATGAACAAGTTCTAGAACATTTTTCGCCCTGAATGTACTAGGCAAAAATTTCTTTATATGATGCTTGCCTAAGACACAGCCTTCACAAACCTTGTGATCAGAAACGACTTGAGGTAGACCTGTAACCATGTTAAATTTCCTCAAGACATGATCATGTGCAGGAGGTATGATGAAATTCGCTCCTTTCGCAGGTGCCCTACAACTTAGTAAATGGACCAGTTCCTTAAGGCTGCATGTGTCCATAATCTATCTTCTCTATTGCGTGAATACATGTACAACTATATAATCTAGTTGCTCAACCATCTGACTGATTCATGTCAGGTCCGGTCAAGTCATTCTCACGAGAGTAGGAGACATTTGATGTGTAAGGCTTCTGATATTTTGTGTAGCATTCTTTGCATACATGCAGAATCTATATTGTGTGGTCTTTTAAGCTATTCCACAAGAAACTTGAGATTTTGAAGGCAATAGAAAGAGCACACTTTGCAAGCATGTTTATTCTCTGAAAATTTTCCTTTTGTATACAGTTGTTGTAAATCAAAATTGTCCTTCTTCCAGCAATTTTCAGGACTAAACTTGGCCTAGTGTCAAGGATCTTAAGTGCCAATGAGAGACTCAAGTAGCAATTGCAGTCCTTGGCATTAAATAAGGGAAATCGAACCTAAAAAACACGTAGTAGGTTGACAAATCCAATATTTTTTGTTATGTTTGATCTTTGTTGGAGTAGTAAAAGGTCTTTGAAAACACCCTTGTGGCAACATCCACATGGCCAATCAAATCTACAAACGTGGTGGGAGGCTTTTGACAAAATCCAAGGCCTAGCTATGGAGTACCATAACAACATAGTAAGCACACTATGAAAGCTTGAAAAAACCAGCTATGGAGTAGAAGACAAAAGCAAGAGAGAGAGGACTTCAAAGCTCACACAACTTGAATGATTAGTAAAGGACTTCAACGCTCACACCAATATTGTTATGATCTCGAGGGCTCATAGCAGCAGCTTTTCTTGCATGCCTTTTAGATGTGTGGGTTTGGAGCTACATAATCTGAAGAAAAATCCAAGTTTCTGCCTTATACATGGAAGTGGATCACAATTTGTCTGTCCTATGCCCATCCCCATACTTGAAATCTATATCTCTTCATTGCAGTATTGAAGAAAATGATTTCACATGTATAACTATAGGACAATAAAATTTCTTTATTTAAGTCTCTCATCTTTCCATTATCTTAGCCTTTGTAAAGAACCAAAAGCCATGATTTTGATATCTCACAATTTGCTTAGCAGCACATGCATAGCTTTATGGGTTGGAAAGCAGATTATGGAAACTGTACAATGCGTATAACACTTGTTCTGCTTTGATCAGTTTTATAAAAAATTGCCTGTTTTTTCCCCAGAGAACGGCTCTAAATGGAAAGTGTTGTCCTCAGTTTTGCCATGAGAAACTACCCTCTTCCACTCAGCTTCTTTTGCACATTTGTTAGGAGTTGACATTCTTATGTTACACAATTTACATACTATGGGCCTATGGCATATGCTAATCATAGTTTATGTTTCATTCTGCAGCCATCTCCAACAACATTCGATGAGGTTTTCCAATGCATGTTTGACTACATCGACCGCCTTTTTTCAATTGTTCGCCCTAGGAAACTTCTATACATGGCAATTGGTAAATAAAGCTGCACTGCTGCATAAAATTCAGTGACTTTCTAGATTTATCTGTATTTTTGCGAAAATTGTAACTGGTATGACTGTGTACATAGATGGTGTCGCCCCAAGAGCCAAAATGAATCAGCAGCGATCTCGTCGTTTCAGAGCTGCAAAAGATGCTGCAGATGCGGTATGCATATCTCACATCCATATCACTGTTTTTCAGCTTCAGCTATATCATTCAGTGGGCTGATTGGCCTTAGAATATATGAGGATATTATCACATGTAATTGGTCCTATGTAATGTATTTAGTCTCCACTATTCTGATCAATTGTTTCGTTTGTCCTTTCCTGCCAATTGTGGATCATTCATGAAACCACCAAGCAAGGTATAGGGCATTTTCTGTGAATTGGCCCTTTCACAATGTAAATAGCTGGTATTTCCTGGTCGAATTTCAACACTGCCCGTGTTTGTTTGCGCTACATATGGACTTACTGTTGTCTTCTGTAATGTTTTGATACCAAAGACATCAATAAAGCTTCTCACCGACAAATGGCAGGCCCTTGTTGCCAGCCACAACCTTTCTATTCTTAAGACTGTCGATATTTTTACAGATATATTTGTAGAATGGATGTGTAAAATCAATCATCAATTGGGTTATCCTCTAGTTAATATATTCAGTTACTAAGCAATTTGATTCTTGTGACTTTGGAAGGCAGCAGAAGAAGAAAGGCTCAGAAAGGAGTTTGAAGCAGAAGGTAGATCAATTACTCCCAAAGAAAAATCAGAGGCTTATGATTCGAATGTGATCACACCTGGAACCCCATTCATGGCTAGCCTTGCAATAGCTCTACAGTACTATATTCATCTTCGTCTCAATCATGATGCTGCATGGCGTAACATCAAGGTTGGCTTTCTTTTGAGCAAAGCTGATCGGTTGAGTTGATCGGCTTTTCTTTGTATTGTGGACTAGCAAGGACGTGCTCATGCTTTAGAACTGTTTTACGATCTTAAGATCATGCTGTGCTTCCAACTCTTTGTGACCTTGTTTGTAGTGGCCTTTTTTTATCTCTATTGCTGGGACTAATTCTTGTTATTGACTATCTGTTTCTTTCTTGAACTGTTTTTGGGGCAATTGTTCCTTACAATACCATGTTGTTATTCTGGTAGGAGTTTGTGTCTGCCTATGAAAGGCATCCTTTAGGCTTGTTGATAATCCTTACTCGGTGTTAACATTGTCAGCAGGTGCCACAGATGAAAAGCTGTGTAGGAATAAGGTTGCTTTTTCTTTTAAGATTTGTTACATTCTTGAACCTCCCTTAGTTACTTCAAGCACTTGAAGGTCTTAGTCTATAAGGTGCACACGGTGCCTCCAATTCGCTTAGTCCCTAATTCTGGTAAAATTAATCAAGGAAAATCATTGATATACGACCTAGTAAAGGACTTAATGCTGATGATGATTCATGCAATGATTTGGGGTTCTGAAGAATCTATTTGAAATGCATGCTATAAAAAAACATGACTTAGAATCGAATAAGTCCTCAATTATAAAGAAAAGTCTTTGATTGAATAAGGCAATGTCTTGATTATTGAGAGAGAGAGAGAGAGAGAGAGAGAGAGAGAGAGAGAGAGAGAGAGAGAGAGAGAGAGAGAGAGAGAGAGAGAGAGAGAGAAAGAAAGCTTTATTAACGTCTTTCCATGCCAAAAGGCGTATAAGACGAACGAGTTCATCAGCTAAAAGTTGGACACAAAACGGATCAGTGCCGTCAAAGCAAAATAACAAAACTAAGTAAGAAGAGATTCATATAGCCAGGATTATATGGTGCATAGACCATTTACATGTTCAATTGGACATCTCTTCATTTCTCTATCTCAGAAATGAAATAAATCTCTCTCTCTCTCTCTCTCTCTCTCTCTCTCTCTCTCTCTCTCTCAGAGATAGAGAGATTTATTAATGTCATTTGATGCCGAAAAGCATATAAGACAGAGTGATACATCTCAAGTGTATAGTACCATGGGAGTAAGTAACTCCGCAAAACAGCTGAAGAACTATAGTCTGAAATACATAATGTCTATCACTAAGAAAGCTGCAACACATGAAAATTGGGTGCTGCTCTCATTCATTCATATCCAGCTCTTGGAGCTTGGATCAAGCCTCACCGATTCATAATATCTAAACCCTAGTCTGGTGCCTTTAGTCTTATCACTGAACAGAGGGAGGTGATGGTCTTATTTATATTTGAAATACAAAGAAAAAAATGCACAATATTTAATGGAGTAAATTAAACTACTCAAAATGAAATTAAAATTTGCCTCAAATAAGAAATAAGTCGCTGCATTAAAAATCTCAAATTAGGGCGGATATTGTGGTGACATTGAAAATCCTCTCTTGGGCAGATATTAGCAGCACATGCATATGTCCTAATCAAACATCAGAGAATTGATCAGGCTGCTTACTTGAATTGCAAAGGTGTATATACCAAAGCAGATCAAAAGTAAGAAGGAATGTAGTAACCTGGAACATTGGATCTATCATGAGAGTAAAGATGAAAAAGCTACATACAATGTTAAGGCAATTGTCTCTCTTAGCCATTCCCATGCAGTATTGTATGTCCTTTCTGACCTTTCTTTGTCTTCTCTCCTACTTTGCAGTTTGACTGATGAACTTTGAACTGTCTGGACAGGTTATTTTGTCAGATGCTAATGTTCCTGGTGAAGGTGAACATAAGATTATGTCTTATATTCGACTTCAAAGAAATCTTCCTGGGTTTGACCCAAACACATGTCACTGTCTTTATGGGCTGGTAATTCATTTTTCTTGTTGTTGGTAGTCTATTACATCCTTTGTTCCTTCTCATTATGATCAAAAGTCACCCTTGGGGAGAGTATGAACTTTGAGAATCTGGTGTGTTTCTGGCTGAATCTTCCTATCTTATGTTGAGCTTCTGATTGCAAATTGCAGGATGCAGATTTGATTATGCTGGCCCTTGCTACCCATGAAGTTCATTTTTCGATCCTCAGAGAAGTCAGTTACTTCACATTCTTTTCCATTTTCGCTGACAAGTTTTAAAGTTTGCTGCTTTCCTTAATATGCAGCAGGGTCTTCAAATACACCCCCTTTAGCTCACTGTCATTGGTGGATGCAGGTTGTTTTCACTCCTGGCCAACAAAACAAATGCTTTCTTTGTGGGCAAGTTGGTCATTTAGCTGCAGACTGTGAAGGAAAAGTAAAACGAAAAAGTGGGGAGTTTGACGAAAAGGGGGAAGGGGAAGCTGGGCTTCCTAAGAAACCATATCAGGTGTGTACCTAAGTAACTCAAACCTGTTTGCATAGTTATAATGATTATTTTGAAGGACTTGAAAGAATTCTTTTGTATTCATGTGTGACAATGCATGTCTAACTTGCAAAAGAAAATGATGTTAACTTTTGCAGTTTCTGCACATCTGGACACTGCGTAATTATCTGGAGTATGATATGCGAATAACCGATGCTCCATTTGAGGTGGACTTTGAGCGGCTAGTGGATGATTTTGTCTTTATGTGCTTTTTTGTTGGCAATGATTTTCTTCCACATATGCCAACCTTAGAGATACGAGAGGTATGCACTCAAGTGTCGTCGTCTCATATTTGCTCGCTGTTATTTCAAGATTGTTTTGAAGAAGTCACAGAAATTTCAGAATAGGATTGATTCTCAAGGGCGAGTTTGTGATTGCTATCAGGGGGCAATCAATCTGTTGATGGCTATATATAAGAAGGAGTTTAGGAAGATGGGTGGCTATCTTTCGGAAAATGGTGAAGTAAGTAACATTCGAATGTGATCTATTTGTAAACCAAAGTTGACGGATTCTCCTGTTAGCTTAAATACTAAGCTTTGACCACAAGAAGTTTAAGGATCACCAGTCTTGCTTGTCTTTTGAAGACGCTTAAATCCTTACTCTGTGGAAAATACTTTTTCTGTTTAAGTTTTGCTAGTCAACGGATACTAATGAAGGCTTTAGATAGGTATATCTATTGAAGAAATATATTGAATCTTGTTAAACGATGCAAAGTATTGCCTGTATTATTGTTATTTAGGCCAATCTAAAGCGAGTGGAGCATTTCATTCAAACTGTGGGTGCTTTAGAGGACAGCATTTTCCAAAAGAGAGCTCGTTTACATCAGGTACTTGTTTCCTCATGTCAGACTTACACAGACATTATGGTGGTCATTCTTGCATGCTTCGTGTGATCTTGAGTTTGTTTCTTCAGCCACAATAGTGCTGATCTGTGCAAGTTTATCAGGTCTTTTGCATGGTTAGCCTTATTTGGCATATTAAGAATCCTGAAGTTGTACAAAGTAGCTGCAGCTAATTATAGTGCCAAGAAGAGATTTTATCCAGTGTCACCTTTTGTTGTGAGAAAATTAGGTTAGTATGAACAAATAAAACTAAAAAGTAAAAGCATTGCATTTGCATCATTATCTATGTGTTTGTGAACACACAGTATCTAAAATTATCAGTCCCAAAAGGAAGCACATGATTGCCAAACACCAAGTAGGGGTAAAGTTTTGAGCAGAGGTAATCTTCAAATGGTTGCATGCCTCATTCCATACATGTGTGCCGAAATGATTAATTAGGTCTGCACACTTTTCTTCATGAATGTCTTCTGCAAGTGATTCTCTCGAGCTCCTCGTTGCCAAGCGAGCTATGTTTCCCATGCTCACCTTTCTTTCAATTATTACTTTCTCTACCACATGCTCCTGTCTTTGCTTGAGAGAGCCTCTCTCTGGTTTAGTGCCTTGAAGTGCTTGCATGCTGGTCCAAAACTTCGTACTAAGCTGTGCATATAAGTACATAATATAAGTTATATTGAAAATATTTTTGTATTGTTTCCTTTTCATGACGTTTACTTATTTATTCCCTTAGTACTCTAATTTCACCTGACGATTGCACTATATTGATGCTTCTTACAGCCTTGGCTCAAACTGTTTGGCTTTCACGTATGAGCATGTTTGTGGACACTTATCATACATAGCTTTGCGTAGACGTTTGCTAACAGATTTTTATCATACACAGCGCCAAATAGAGCGACAACAACGAGAAAAGGGTCAGCGGAAGAGGGGTGATGATGTTGAGCCGAATGTTAGTGCTGAAATGATTGTACCAGTCATGTCCAATCATGCAGCACGTTTAGCGGCTGCTCCTCGCTCTTCTCCCTTTCAGATCAAATCTGACCCACAAAACTTAGCACCTGGGCGTAAAACAATCGATTCACCAAAAGCAAACCACAGTAGAAGTGATAGCAATGCTGGAAGTTCAAATGCAAATCCAGGAGCTATAAAGGTCCACAATCGCCTATCAAAGCTGATGCGAGTAGTTGAAGCAGAAAGCAGCGTAGCTTCAGCTGTGCCTGCAAACATTGATAACGTTTCTACCGATAATGAGGATTCTGCTTTACAGGTGAACTGTACCTCTATGTCTTCCAGAAGCATAGGTTGCAGTAGGGAGCGTCCAAATTGCTCAGTTCTTGATTGTGAATGCAACAAAGGATAAGCTGACATAGTTGTATGCAACTTGCTACGTGCAGGATAACTTAGAAGATTTGAAGTTAAAACTAAAAAATGTCCTTCGCGAAAAATCGGATCTTATGAGTTCTGATAAGATGGAAGATGACAAGGTGAGGGTCAAAACTTTACAGCAACATTAAGTCATTTACGTTGTTATATTTTGTGAGACTTTTAGCATTTGTTTTAAGAAATGCTGATATCAAGTTCAGGTTTTAAAGCCTATGTTCTTTGATCCCACTTGCAGGTTAAATTAGGCGAGCCTGGTTGGAAGGAGCGTTATTATGCTGAGAAGTTTGAAGTTTATACAGCAGAAGAGCGTGAGAAACTAAGAAAGGATGTGGTAGGGTTACCTTTAGTGATCAATATTATCAATACACTTGTCTATAATTGGTGTGCCTGGTCATGGAAATTCCCTTCCTAGCTTCTCCCCTTCACCTGAATTCTATACTGTATTTTCCCAATATGATTTCATGAGAAAGCCTGCAAAAGGTAGATCTAGTTGAGAATTGGTGCGGTGGGCAATGTTACAGTTGCTTTTAATATCATCTTTTTAACTCAGTTGGTTTGAGCTGATCTGTCATTATGTTTCTTATGTTTCTCATATGCGTGTTCTATTTCTTTCATAAAACGTTTGACAAAATTTGTTAGTTCGTAATTAATTATTGTGTTGTTGATTTTGTTTGTACGGTCTACTTTCACTTATTGTTAGGCCTTGGGAGTAGTAAAATAGCTGGATGAAAAGAAAAAGATAACCCCTTGACATTTAGCCTTTTTTTATGTCAAAATAAAAATAAAAAGGATATACGACTTAAAGTCCTCATTGAAATCAATAAAACGTCCTACCAAATTAGGGGAAGATAACATCATACCACATAGCTATGGTGTGAGATCTAAGATTAACATAGACACTTGTTATAGTAAACTAGGGTAAAACTGTAAAAGATGTGTTCAACAATCACAAAAACATACATGGTTATATTTTACACTGAAGTTGATGAAGACTCTGAAGACTCAACTCATCATCAGCTAGTACTCTTTAATAACTTCAACAGCTGATTAGAGGCAATCTACAAGCTTCTGTTCTGGTGCCTAGAGGCTATACCCTTCTCTGGATCCTGGAGGCTAGAGTCTGCGTTTGCAGATGGATCGTGTTGACCTGGAGAACTGTATTTCTACTCTATCACCTCAAGCCTGGAGCCCTAGACCTTACCCTGGAGGCCGTTGGCTGATGGTACTCTAGAGGCTGGAGGCGATCCTGGAGATTGTCCATTTAGGATCGTGAGAACGATTATGTATGTCATCATGTCTTCTTTTGATGACCATAATGCTTATCCAAGGTATTTTTATGGAGAAATGAGTAACGAATTTTTTAACAAATAATAAACAACATGTAATCTTTGTGAATGTTAGGGAGCTAAATTTTTGTAGCAAGGGAAGGTAACATATATAGAGGTAACAATAATCTAGGGAAGACTATAACTTTCTATCGTGAAAGCGAATTGCTTATTTATTTCAGATCATAGATGCAGCGCGATTCCGAATCGCGATTCAGAACGCGATTCGGGATTTTCCCAGAATCATGTAGAATCGTTTTTTTTTTGAAATTTTTTTAGGCAATATGGGTATCAAGTGAAAGCCGTGATCTAGAGGATTATGACTATGTAGTTTGCCGACTGTTTCAGGTGCAGGATGGTCCCTTTTAGGTGTATTAACTCCTAGGTTTACGCTATAGGTGCATCCCATATATATATAAAAAAAAAGAGAACACATTGGGGCATTCCCAATGAACATAGCAGGAATCTCCCTTTCTCTGATTCTCCCTCTCTCTCTCTCTCTCTCTCTCTGATCACAACAAGCGGAACTAAAACCATACTGAACAAAAACCCAGCTGAATCATTCTGAACTTTAGCCTTAAATGAAACAATTTTTGACAAAACAACCATACTCTCTCTCTCTCTCTCTCTCTCTCTCTCTCTCTCTCTCTCTCTCTCCTCGACTCATTTGGCGTATCCATCACAGAGCTCCCTTTGGGCACCCACCAGTATATCAAGCGCTTCTTATATAGAGCATATCTCGACCATACTTGGAGGCGACAGCTTGGGGTTAAACCCACCTATTACTGGACTCATTTCATTGAGCTTGACATAGCAGGGTTCCCAGTCTTGCCACACTATTTGGACTGGGGAATATCACACAGCCTCAGATTTACATTGGGACAGCTCCGCGTATCATCACATCAGTTGGCTATTGAGACTGGGCGATTCCAGGGTACCCCGAGAGAGGAGTGGATTTGTCAGTTTTGTTCCCTTGGATGTGGTGGAGTCAGAGGAGCACTTTATCTTATGGTGCCCTGTGTATTACGAGATCAGAGGGAGATATCACTGTCTGTTTTGTGACACACCTGTCACCCTACGATCCCTCCTAGCCTACGAGGACTCCAGATACGCCGCACTCATGATACGAGAGATGTTTATTCTATGACAGGACCTATGTCAGACAGCCCAACGGAGTCATATATCTCAGCAACAGATCACTTCTTTCTTCTCCAGGAGAAGAGGACGAGACTTAGTATCTAATGAGGATGAGACTGATGAAGACTTACGTCCCCACAGAGATCAAAGACAGTGTCCCACTCATATTCATGTTGCTGCACGAGCTACCCGAATCGGTTTCCAACAAGTCATTTTGTAAAAATGGCAAAAATACACAAGCATTTGGAATGTGGTCTTCAAATCTCGCTAGGCATGCCGTAACGGCTGAAACTGACGCTGTAGGAATCACCGTGAGCATGAAGAAAGGTGGTCTAGAGCCAAACTACGCTCGATTTGGTTGCCTATAGCTCAATGTCAACACTTGCAATAAATCAAGCCTACACTTACCAAATATCGAAAATTGGTCGTTTCGCTCTCCACGAAGCTTGGACCCACCCGACACCGTGCACACCACCTCCGTATCGCTGAGTAGATGCCTGCCGACTATTCACTTGCGAAGATTGGACGCCCACAACTCTCAGAAAAAAAATTTGCCTCCTCCACTGCTGGCGCGGTTTTGTCCGCGAGGAGGAGGCTCGAAATCAATTAAGACATTTTTTTTAGACGATTCTGCAGCAAGATTCTGTGCAGCGAATCGCGATTCGCAGATTCGCGATTCGCGAATCGTGAGTCCAGCGAATCGCGATTCGCTGCATCTATGTTTCAGATAATAGTGCATAATTTACCCATTTCTGGGTCCCGGGAGAGATTGATGTGACTCATGAGTTTGCAGTTTGTGATTTTTATCTTTCAAGATGAGTTCTCTACTATTGCACTATTGTGAGTACACTATGATGCTTTTCCAAGTCAAAGAATCTATGTTCCAAGTTATGTTTTTGCAGATGTTGTGGACTTTTCTGTGTATAGTTTTCTGTTATTTCTGCTTGTTAGGTTGTAAAGACTGCTGATCCCAATTTTACTGAGATATGTCAAAAGCAATTATTCTTAGTGTACAGGGCTACATGGGTTAACGAAGCACCAGTCATGATAATGGTGCTATCTCCAATGTAGGATCTTAGCAGTTGTAAATAAGTATCTCTTCTGCTTATCCTCTATTATTACAGTTGAGGCAATTGTACATTTATTTCCTTTTGTTTCCTCCAGCTATTGTTACTATCAGTTCTGATTTCATTCCTTTTCTTTCATAGCTTTGGAACAGTCCGGGTGCCCTTCATTTGGAGTCCCTAGCCCTTCGTTTGGTCCAAAACGGTTAAAGGAGGTGGAAGTTAAAATGGTTCTCATAAAGCAATTTTCAGAGAGAATCAAATTGATGACAAAAGATGTCAGGTGTATGTCTCCAATATAAAAACTTTTGTCTATCCTCTATCGATTCCTTCAATCTAGACTGAACAATCACGTACATCTCTTAAATTCATCAGCAGTCATTCCACTGTCTTTTCAATTTCAACTCAATATTGACTATACTAACCAATCCAGTAACCAATGTTCCAACTTCCAGTGTGCTGTGTTTTGGAACGATCATGCTGGAGCCCTCTCTTTCTTTTAATTTTATTTTAGGAATGTAATGATAAATTTGTTACTTATTTATTTATGTTTTGGGAGAGGTACTGCTGAAAAAAATTTGAAAATTGGGTTCTTAAAATCATACTTAAAATTCTAAATTGTCTACAATGTCGATTCTTGGAAAATATGTGATTTTGCAATTGATAAACCCATGAATATCCGACTTCCAGAATCTCAATTCAAATGCAACTTGTGAACTTTGAACCAAAATGAAATTATGCATTCAAAAGCTGCATAATCAGTTAGTAAAACTATAACAGATTACTGACATTGTGTAGGATCTCTAGAGATAGACCAAAATTTGAACTTAATATCATAAAAAGCCTACGACTCAAGGCCAGTACAAAAGTGTCTTCAACAATGGGCCCAAGTCTGCAATTGGCTTATGAAACATATAATAACATGGAAACTCTGGTAAAACATCTACTCATCATTCTCAACCTTCAAAGATACCGAGTCATTGTCTTTCGAAGAAGAAGCAAAGACCTAGGCTTGCTTTTTGTAGAGGAAACGTGACATGGACGTCCTCTGCCTCTTCCTCTTGGCTTTGTTGTATTCTGATAAAACATCTATTCATCATTTTCGGCCTCCAAAGAATTTGAGTCGTTGTCTGTTCAACAGGGAGCAAAGACTAAGTCTCACTTTTTGTAGAGGAAAGGCGATGTGGAGGCCCTCTACCTTTCCCTCTGCCCATCATGGGTAGCACTGGCCTGCCTCGGCCTCTATATATAACGTGTGTGTGTGACAAAGGTTTAGCTTGTTACATAGCTCTGCCTCTAGCATCCTGCCCTTAGCCCTTGAGCCGACAATCAGGTCTGTGAACAAGTGGGAATAGATCAGGCTGTGTCTTAAGCTCTGGGTCAACTTGCATGGTGGCATCCCCCACCTCTAGTTCATACTTCTCCTCCTCAACATCACCTTCCTCCTCATGTTCGACAACCCCAGCAACATGTCTCTCTGGTTATGCTCTCGTGACTCTAGTAGTCATCATCTTCTCCATCTCAATGTGCAGTGTAGCAAAAATTCTCATCTACTGCATCTACTGCTCCTTGCTAGCTACTGCTCTTGCATCAAGCACTACCCTGCAAGATTCTGGGTTCACCTGCAAGATCTTCCCCACGTTCTCCGCATGATGAACAAGGTGTGAAAAATCAGAGATGAAAACACATTTAGTTCATCAATGATCTTTAGCCAAATTTGGTTGCACATCTAGAAATAGCTAGAAGATAGAAATCACTACTTTATGCATGCTAGAACTTAGAAATGCACAAAGATCTGATCATAAACACTTAGATATGACTTAGTACTGTTTTTGTCCGTACAGCAGCAATACAATACTGTACTTCACACGTGTGAAAGCTAGATTAACCATAAAATCAACATTCTACACATAGAAACTCAAGATATCAAGAGAAAAACACATGAGATGGACATAAAAACACAAGAGATGAATTCTTCTCAAAGAAAGAAACTTTCATGATTATTTCTCCACGCAGGTAGCAACTCTATTCTTCACACACAAGACATCAATGGATTCTTCTCGATTCTCAGCCTTCAATTGCTTTTTGCTCCTCACTATTCGGTCTTCTTGCAATTTTACTGCAATCTATCTCCTTTGCAAGAGGAGTGCAAATATCCTCTCCTTTAGTAGGTCCCACTACAATCATTAGTGCTTCAGCATTTAGTCATCAATGACAAGCATTTACCATGGGAGAGAATCATCCAGGGCTTCTCCACGAGACTTCCCTACTCAAATGAGAAAGATGATACTTTTACTGCAAAGGGTGTGTTCCCTTGTAACCATCTTACTTCAACATAAGGTAAGTTATGGAATTCGTGAGCTTTTCGATCTCGCGAACTTTGACAATATAAAGGGCCCCCCCTCAAGTCCAAATTCCACAAAACATCAAATAGAGAAAACTGCGAAGTCCATACTTAGTCATTATTCCTAGAACCCCAGTGGGTTTTAGAAGAGCATAACAGGTAGCAATAGGATCAATCTGATGTAAACATGTCTCTGTGCAAATAGTACGTGTACGCTAGGCAACCTATTAGTCCAAGTGTAGAAGGAATTTTAGATTACCATCCTACTTCCGCTACTTTGAAGAGCAAGAGTTTGTCAGAGTTCGGCAATACAAAGCAGCACTTGGTCCAGTAGACAATAGCACACACAAAGCGCGCACCCGCAGGCAGATCCCATCCCCATGCCTAGCAACCTGCCTAGCCACCCGCCATCCCTTTGACCCCGAAAGGGTGGTACCAACGGACAAGGGAACATTGTCTACTTCGAGCTTATATGGAGGTTGGTCCTAGGTGACAAGGGAACATTGTCTACTTCGAGCTTATATGGAGCTTGTTAAGCATTTGAACTTTGCTTATGGGTATTTCTTACCAAGACCAAAAACAGAGCCCGATTATAGCTCTTTTGTGCCCGCAGCCCTACTATGCATAGGAAGTTGACTAGAGTAAGAACTTTGACTTTGACCTTGTAAATTAATATAGGCCCCGAAAATAGCACACAGGCATGGCCTAGAAACATTACGGATACAAAATAAACATTATTTTCTAACAATCCCCCTTAATGTTTACTTTGTTATCTATCCTCCTAGAAGTTCTCTAAACTTTTGAATATTATTCTTATTAAGTCCCTTTGTTAAATATCTGCAACTTGCTCTTCCGTAGGACAATAGATAAGCTCAGCTTCAAGACTATGAAGTTTCTCTCTAATGGAATGTTGTTGTACTTCAATATGCTTCGTCCTGTTGTGAATAATCGGGTTCTTTGCTTGATGTAACTTTGATTATCACATTTGAAGTATAGTAGATTTTTCTTGTACCATATGAAGATCATGTAAAATATTTCGTAACCAAATTGCCTCACATGCTGCGCTTGTAGTAGCTCCGTGCTCTGCCTCTGTATAAATAACGCAATGGGCTGGCTGCTTCTTCAAACTCCAAGGTATCGAACCTGATCCAGGATTAAAGCATATCCTGTAGTAGATCTTGATCTTCCGCATCTCCAACTCAATCTGCATCTACATGTCCTTATAATTGCAAAACATCTTGACTTCCATAGTAGATACCAACCATGGAGTACTATGAGTATTCGCTTCGCAGCTTTCCAATGAACTTGCTTTGGCTTAGCGGTAAACTAACTAACCATACTTACAACATAATAGTTAGATAGATCAAACTCCTAACGTCTATATAACGATTTATCCACATCTTGATCTTCCTCAACTTTCGTAAGCTTGCATTCACAATCATATGGAGTTGAAATTGGTTTGCACTCTGACGTCGCATACTTCGATTGAGAAAAAAATAGACCTCATGCTACTCTCCATAGCTCAATCATGAGAGAGTACTGTAGTGAACCAAGATCTTTCATGTCAAACTCTGATGAGAGATCTTTCTTAATGTTCCGAATCAAAGCATGATTAGAAACCTGTGATGATAATATCATCAATATACATCACTGCGATAACAATCTGATCATTTTTTACCATAACATAAAGTGTAGGCTCCACACTCCTCCTCGATGCCCTGGGCGCCTGTTTGACCAGATAAGCTTAGCTTTGTCCAACCTGCAAACCATGTCTTCCTATTTTCTGTATAAACCCTCTGGCTGCTCCACTTAGACTTCCACCTCTAGAAATCCATAACAAAATGCACTGTTAACATCCATTTGTTGGATAAGTTGAAATTCCGATAGAATCTAGTGCAGTATGCAGATCACATCACACAATCACCATAGCCACTCCTCACAAGCTCTCATAGATGGCACAACAAAAGTTAAGTCTATTATGAAGAAACAATGAAACTGCATGGGCTCAACAGGTGTCACTAAACTGGCCTACCACCTGCCAAACTAGAGTTAGGCCCAATATGGCCACATATACTGACAAACCCAGGACATGCCCCTGAGTATAGCATAATGAACTCAAAATCACTGTACAGGCTAATTTCTTCCTACGTGTGGCTACCCGGCTAACCCAAGTAGCCGTCTACGGGATCAGTGCCCGATCAATATATCCTAACGGGTCACGTCCCGAACACAACCATATACAGTAAACCAAATAAATTGTACACCAATTACATCATCATCACATTTAGAGCTTATACTGATGAATCAAATCAAAACTGATTTCTAACTCTCTCCCTTAAGCTCAAATGTGATAAGAGTGAAAAACAATATATTGCAGCAACGTTTGGAGTGTCCAAAAGATGTTATGCATATCCCTGCTGCCCTGTACTTGACTCACACTCAAGCACACCGACAAACCACCAGGTTCGACTCACAAAGTATCATGCAAACACAATGCTCATACAGAGAGTCTACCACACTCTCGACCAACTGACTCGTCCCCAATCCAACTTGACCACAAGTGGACCACATGAGCGACATGGCTCAAACTGAGGAAATCCCACTGCCACCATGAGACTTACATCCTCCATCTAGCTAGGCTGACATCCTATCAGACACTTACAAGCACAGACCTGTAAAGCTGACATCAATGAGCGACTGAGGCTCAACCTGAGGAAATCTTACTGCCACCATAAGATTATACCCTCACTAGATAGACAGCTAGTAGACAATGACAAGTCAATGAGCATAAATGACTACTTTGTTTTACTGTAGCAAATGCACAACCACATACGACTCCGACTCAGATCTAGACTCCCGTGACAAGGCAACATGCAAGCCCACACACACTCATGCAAACCAACACGATTGATAAAGCGTCAAATACATGACCAAGGCTTGCCCATAAGTGGTATCATGTCGTACCAACACCTGTGCCACCTGTAGATCTGCTGCTACACCACTGGTCACCAAATCAGGTCTCCAACCATGGCCCGCACCTGTAACCAAGATGTCCTCACGTCCAAGCATATCACATAGATGTCCTCATACATCATCCAAGATCAACCGTCTCGAACCAATGAGCGCTCCAAGCCACATCCCTGATGTATCTCCCAAACAAAGCTATGCTCCAGGCCGCTTTGCCCTGACATCCTGTCCAATAAGCCCTAAAAGCTGATCCCCATCCAATCCCCATGCTCCAAGCACAAGAGTCTACCAAGGACTCAACGAATGAATGTACACAAACCTCACCATAGGCTATACCTAAGTAGCTCGCCTATCTCCCAGAGATACTGATGATGATTTGCCTCTCCTACATCCCATGTAGGTTCAACTTCCCATGCTTGACGTTGCCAACTCTGATTTGACCAATATATAGGCCTCCCACCAAGGAGCCTATCTCCCCACAACATCCATCATAGCGTCCAAGCCAAAGCAAATTCAAACTAGATCCACTATCGTGATGAATAACTCACCCACGATCCATAGCATATCAGGTAGGATAGCTCCAGAACCCTGTACCCTGTACCATCTGATCACCAAGTATCCATTACCCGCTGATAGCTCCCCAAGAATCTGTCCACCTGTAGTGCAACTAGACTCCAACGGTTCTAACCAAAAGCTGCATCCTGCTTACCAAATAGATGATGGATAGAAATAACATGTGACGCCAACCTGGAGACCACTGTGCATATAACCATGCAGCTCACCTGATCACTCGCCAAAGTATCAGCTGTCACTCCCTGAGCAACCATCTCCATCCCTGTTGGCTCACAACCATGGGCATGCTGGATCCACATCACCCCGTAATGCTCTCCATGCCCTTAGGATATGTACCACCTCCAGGTACACTCCATGCCACCTACCTCCAAGTAGGCATGACCCATTCCTAGGTCATCACACATGATGCACTAGCTGAAGAACATCGTCCATACATCAATTGACATATCATACCTGAGCAACTGTAGCATCTCCCTGAGTGCCACCCCAATGGACTCGTCATCCACATACTATGCTCACCTGATGTCTCCGATCCTGGTCACCATCCTGCTAGACAAGCCGAACTCCAAAGCATCACCTGCTCCACCTGGCTCCTAGCATCTGCTCGCTCTCCCTGGCTATGTGCCACCCGACACCATGCCAACTCAAGCATATCCCTGAGTCGTCGCTCACGGGATCCCGAGACTACTGTCTCCCTGATCGTACTGAGGTATATGGCTCTGAGTGACTTCCTCTAAGCTTCCCCATGATCTCACCACCTGAGAATCTGTACCATGGAAATTCCAACACCTGTGCCAAGCCTAGACTCCTGCAAATACAGCCAAATGCATGAAAGCTATAGGTAGCCTATCCACGCCCGTGATGGTAGATGCCTCCCCATCGATGCCAATGTCCAAAACTGGCCCCTTGCTGTAATGCCAACCTGTACTCCCAAATGAGCACACCATGAAGTCCTCGCCATCAGTGTCCCCTCTAGTAGATCGCTAGCAAAACACTCATCATAGTGTTTGCCCTCCGATCACACCCCGTGCGATCTCCATCAGCTCTCCAACCTAGAGCTGGCTCTCAAAGCTTCAAGCTTTGCCCATTTGCGTTTGCAGCGTCCTGATTCCATCATGAATCCCACCTGTAAGTCCTGTCCATGCCAATGACTCAAGTCCAATATGAAATAGCTGCCCCTTGATGATCATCCCATGTCATCCTGCAGTGCTATCCCTACCAGGTATTCCAATGCCATCCCTGATCACAAAGATCTGAGCATCTACCCTGTAGTGCCCACCTGTATTCCCCCAAGCTAGCTCCAAGCTGCTCTTGTGAATGGTTCCAAACCACTCCCTGAGAATACATTGAGATGTGAACTCCAAAGCCACCATCAAGTCCCTCACATAACTGTGCATGCCAATATCCCTCCAAGTGACCCTGTGAGATCTTCCATGGCCCAAACCAAATGATTTGCACCCTATCATCACTGAAATCTGCATCCCTGATGCAATACTGATATGGCAAACTGACTTGACTTATCCAAACTGGCAGTTGAAGTGTATCTCTTCGATGACAAACCTGATACACTGCTCCACAACTGCAATGGCTTGATCAAAATTGACTTACCGACTGCAAAACCGCAAAATCATCACACTCACCACTCACCAAGAGCATCCAAAGTGTGATTATTGACCCGTTCTTCATCCTCTGTGTGTCCCACACATAGCTCGTCCAATGCAAGTCCGCTATCTTGTCCAATGGCTTCCAACTGGCACCACCTCGCACTTCCATCACCTGTGACCGCCAAAATGTGTGTGTACCTCCAAGCTAGCCCATATTTCCCTCCGAACGAGAAATTTCTAAGCTACAGATGTGTGTGTCAATGCAGCTATCACCTGACTCGACAATGCCACTGCCGATCATACCTGTGAGAGCGTTCCCCCAAAACGCCACTTGACGTTGGTTGGTTCGAACCCCAAAAGTTGAACCTGACCACAAGAATTTTTCACCTGTAACCGGCCCTTTATGTTTTTCAAACCCTGGCTACTTAATATGCTGCCCAATCTACATGGATTCATGCAATCATTGCTCCACATCAAGCTGTTGCCTTTTAGCATTCACTTAGAAGCTCTAGGGCGCCCACTGTCAAAGCTTTACAGCTCCCAATTCCATCCACTACAGAGAGAGATTCATGGTTTTCCCCTTTGAAACCCTAGTTGCCTTCTTACATAGCCTGAGAAAGAGAATTAATTGCTCTATGATTGCTCCATGGCTGACTTTGCACTTCTGGCAATCGCTTGGCCTCACCTAAACAATGTTGGGTAGCTTTTTACAGTGCCCAATTCTGTCAAGTACAGAGAAAGATCCGTGACTTTCCGTTTGTCTTCAACTAGGCCACTTTTTGGCAATTCACAGAACTGCTCCTTTCTCCTCACACTGTAAATGGATCGCAAAATCCACTCAACCCTGAGTTACCACTACCTTGTAGCCCGTTCTGATCCACTCCGCTCTCCAATTGACGGAGTACTCAGATTTCTGGACAGCTTTCCGTAAAAGCCGTTTGAAGCCGTTTATGAGCAATTTTTCGTGAATTCTCCCCGGAATCCACCTACGACGATCGTTCAGATCTTCCCCGAAGCTCCGATCGAAGGAACTTTGCGGTCTCTAGCCATCCGGAGTGCCAATACCCCGTATGGAGTCCTCTCTCCTGAGACGCTTTGAGTGCTATTCTCCTGGTGAAAGACGCTATCCCATAGCTCCAGGGATCGTGCATACCTGCATCACCCTGACACTCTGATACCAAGTTGAAATTCCGATAGAATCTAGTGCAGTATGCAGATCACATCACACAATCACCATAGCCACTCCTCACAAGCTCTCATAGATGGCACGACAAAAGTTAAGTCTATTATGAAGAAACACTATACATATAGCAAAGCCCCAAACTGCATGGGCTCAACAGGTGTCACTAAACTGGCCTACCACCTGCCAAACTAGAGTTAGGCCCAATATGGCCACATATACTGACAAACCCAGGACATGCCCCTGAGTATAGCATAATGAACTCAAAATCACTGTACAGGCTAATTTCTTCCTACGTGTGGCTACCCGGCTAACCCAAGTAGCTGTCTAAGGGATCAGTGCCCGATCAATATATCCTAACGGGTCACGTCCCGAACACAACCATATACAGTAAACCAAATAAACTGTACACCAATTACATCATCATCACATTTAGAGCTTATACTAATGAATCAGATCAAAACTGATTTCTAACTGGATAGCCTTGTTACTTCTCTTTGTTTTGCATGTACGTGGGTCTATCGTTGCTCCGTTTGCAATGCTCTCCATGTGTTTGGTGGGCTTGAGACAAGTTTCGATATATGTCATCTTCCCTCCTTGGTAATCGGCCCTATATTTGTCACTAACATGACAAAGGCATGTGGCAAGCACACTAAATATCCATTTGTCATCAAAAGACCTATCTTACAGAAATCCTCTGTGCAGTGCCTCAAAATTTTTGTTCTTCTCCTCTATTGGTTGCACATTGCAAAATGTAATGTGCACTAATGATTAGAAGCATCTCTGTAGGCAATGATCCAATATTTGTCAGAAAAGTGCACACAGAATGAGCTGGAGGAAGAATCGTATGGGAGGGCAATACATCAATCTTTGTTGGTGATAATGAAGGCTCATTCTGGAAGAGTCTCTTTTATTCGGTTTTGGTGAAGCTTCTAATTTCTCCTAAGATATCTATCTCATGAGAGAGAATGGTATATATGTTTCAACATGGTTCTGATCACTACGTGTTTTTGATGATCATTCCTTTGCCTGTGTGTCTCTAGTGCCGAGTTTTGTTTGATCCTACTGAGAATACATAGTTTCAAGGTCTGTCCGCCGGGAATCCCGATTCTCAAGTTGGCTATATATCTTCGCTCATTTTCTCTTCCACATTTTAGAAAGATGCGAAATTCTTATACCGAGTCTTTTTTGAACTGTTGAGATTTTATAGAAGGTTGGGTTATGTGGCATACTCACACATGTTTGACAGGATGAACACTTATGCTACGTTTTGTGATTTTTTGACTTCAAAGTTAACATTTGTACATATGCAATCAGCCTCTTAAAGTGCATTGTGGCTTGTTGTTGCACATGTTTTTTCAGGTCTTCAGATACACCGAGGGTTTGTGCTGGGTTCTGCGCTATTACTATCAAGGAGTCTGTTCCTGGCAATGGTGGGTCTTTGGAAATATTATCCATCATCAATGTCTTCAAATTTTACTCATTAATCCTTATTCTTAATTGGGCTTGTCTTGTTTCTTCCTTTTCATTTTTTCAGGTCGACAAGCAAAGTTCAATGCAATGTTTTGTCTGTGATTCTGAGTTTCTCAAAGTTTTAGTTGACATTGGTTGCATAGATAATAATTCATTTACTCATAGGAGCTACAACGTTATTTAGGAACAGTAGCTCGTGTTTGGGTTCATATGTTTTGTTTTTTTGTAGGGTGTGGCATGCACAAGGTTTTCAAAGCTGTGTTGATTGAAGTGAAATTCTCAGTGTCTAGTTGCATTCGAAATCTGTAAACTATGGAGCGATCGGAGTTTTTGAAGCTTATTTATTAGCTTATGTCAAGTTTGTATGTGATCATTCTCGCCAGGGATTTCGTTTGTTTCAATGTCTCATTTACTTGTGTTGAGGTCCTTTGATCCCTTTGTCACATTTCAGATGTATAACTAAGTTGAATCGGGAATGAAACTTGTATAACGGCAGCAATGATTCCTCAAGTCCAGATACCCATTTCTCTCCACATCAGCTGCAGACTAGAAGTGTCGATCGCTTGATCAAAGATCTTTTTCCAAATGCAAGTGATATAAGTTTACAGATCTGATCTGGGATAGGATTTGATTGAAAAATCTAGATCGAATCTCATCAATTTCATTATTCAAAAACACTAATAGTTCTGCTCACGACTGACTAGCATACAAGCTTGGCACAAATCAGTAGCAAAAATATTCTCCCCTATTGGCGAAAAGGCTTTGAAAAATGATATCGAAGAACAGGGTGATCATTTTTTATAAAGGTGATAAGTTTAATGCGCGTTCTGAGAGACTTCGTATTATTGTGGAGCTTAATAATCTTCAAATCCGACGTTTTCCTTTTTCTGACGTATTTTCTTGGTTGCTTCAATCTGGTAAAACGGCATCTATTAGTTGATCGTGATGGCTTTATCATTTGTGTCCGAAGTTCTATGTTGAGTAGGCCAACAAAATAAAGTATTGTTTTGAGTCGCTTGTGGCTAGTTAAATTTACTGTTAAGACCATTCGTTTTTATCTTATGAAACAGGTTCTATCCATATCACTATGCTCCATTCGCTTCTGATCTGAGGCAATTGGATTCACAGGATATACGCTTTTCCCTTGGGAACCCATTTAAACCATTTGATCAACTTATGGGGGTTCTACCAGCAGCAAGGTAAAATTCAGATTAGCTCTGAACAAATCCTTTACGAACTAGTGTGTCAAGTCTTGTGCATAGTTTAGTTACTTGGACTTTTTTTTTGCTGTTAATTGAATATGCTGGTTTCTTTTATACTCAATCTCAGTTCAGAAGCTCTTCCTGAAAGTTACAGACCATTGATGACTGATGAAAGCTCCCCGATTATTGACTTTTATCCAAAGGGTTAGTGCTCATTTTGATCACATGGTCTTTGTAGTGCATTTCAGAGGATTTCTCCTGAACAGGCATTAACTTCAGTGCCTTGTATAAATTGACAGATTTTGTTGTTGACATGAATGGGAAGCGATTTGCATGGCAGGTATTTGAAAGGCTTTATTTGGCTTGTTCTGTAAATTGATCATCTGTATACTAGTTCCGTAAGTTGATCATACCTTTCTCTATCGAAGGCCATTGCCACATTAACTTGTGTCTCGATTAGATTCAATATGTAGAGCTTGCATGTATGCATGTTAAAATATGGATCTTGCGGGGTGATGTATATGTTGATGACAGGGCGTTGCAAAGCTTCCATTTATTGATGAGAAACGGCTGCTTTCAGAAATATGTAAAGTGGAAGGAACTTTGACGGTATCTTGATACTCTATTACCTTAGTTCCATGATAGAGTTTCGGTTGGCTTATGTTGACTTTCATGATCTATGCTTTTGGTGCTCTTGCTGCTAATATTTTCTGTTTCTGGTTTGCAGGAAGCAGAAACTAGAAGGAACAGTAAGCTGTCAGACTTACTGTTCATTTCTTGTAGCCACCCTTTGGCACCCTATATATTTTCTTTCTACGATCGCTGTGCCCATCTGACAGGCAGTCACCGGGCTGAACAGACAGAGGAGATCAACCCAATAGCAAGGTAATGGATTTGTGCAACATTTGTGTTCTACATGGTCTGTGTATCAATTTGATTTTTTTAAACACTGTAAGAGATTGTTTACAAGTTTTGATGCTTGATCTCATTGTCTATTTCACATGCATATGAATCTGCAGGTGAGATATTGCTGAAAAGTTTTCCTAAGTTGCTTTCTGGCACTTGGATCATTGCCTTACGTCACATGCGATTCTTATGGATTAGTATCTCCTTATTGGAACTTGCAAAATAACACAAAAAAAATGCCATTATTGATATCCTTTCAAGAATATCATCTTGAGACGTGGAGGAAGTGAACAATTTTGAAACTTGACATCTGAGTTCCTATTGTTTTGTGTTGTAGTGGGGGAATGAATGGATTTTTTTCACTGTGCAATGGAGATGCTTGCCCCCCAATATTTACTTCTCCTATAGATCAGATGCCTACCATAACCAACAATCAAGTGCTGTAAGTGTTATTTCGTGCCAAATGTGGACTACTTTTATGTCTTAGGGCTTTTTTTTTGTGAGGAGTATTTCAAACGCAATAGCACGAGAACATGCTTGTTCAAATTTATGTTTGAGATACCGATATAAAGTTGATTAAAGATTTCCAAAGAAATTTGGCATAGTTGTTTGGGTCTTGTTGATGTTCTTGACTAATTTTTATAGGAAAAGTTACATATGACTACCATTTCCTGTTTGCTTTGGTAGGTCTGTGATCTATATACTCCCACCAATTCACAAGCATATTGCAAGGCCTCCTGAGGGTGTCATGATGCCAAAAAAGGTACGCTGCCAAACTTTTTGAAACTAAGAGCACCATTTTTCGCTATCAATTTAGTGCTATAAAGTTCTGAGAATGGATGTTGAGGTAAATGTCTGTTTTGCAAACAGACTGTCACTGAGCAGGATGTGAAGCTGCAACCTTTATGGCATGAAGATAATGGCCGTAGAAATCAGCTGTATGACCGGTATGACTTTGTTGGAATCTTCTTTCTTATGCATTCTTACGGCTTTATGATAGAATATGACATGGCCTTGCCCCTATCCTTTTAAGTCTATTGACTCATAGGATTGCCCTTATCTGGAAAAACTGTTGTTGCTCCTAGGCAACCAGTTGTAGGTGCCATATCTGGTCAAGTTTTGGGAAATGCAGCTCGCCGACTTATTCTTAATAGTCTGCAAGAGACTAATGGTAGGCCTCGAAATGCACCACCAAATTTGCAGTATCAGAACCAACAAACATCATACTTCACATCTGGGAGAGGAATACAGTCTGTGCGTCAGCGTGAGCAAGCAGCAGTCATTTCTAACACTGGGGCATCTCGTTCCCAGCCATCCTCACATGCTACCTTTGGAAGGCATCGACCTGCAGGCCCTCCTGGTTATGAACAAGGTTTTGTATCGGAGGTTGGGCATTCTTCACGAGATAGGAACTTCAATACTAGGCAGGCTCCTTATCAAAGCTATGCTGAATCAGTGTCTGTGCCTCAATTTGAAATTGCTGATACTGGCAGACATTATGGGCAGCCCGCCTATCAGGCAGACGTGTACCACAGTTCCCGAGTTGATAACTGGGTTCCTGGACAACAGCGTGGAGTTGATTCCCGGTTGTTTAGTCATCAAGTTCAACAGCCATATGAATCAATTCTGCAATCTCCCTCCTATATATCACAGCCCCACCCAACATTATGGGCAATGGGAAGAGGAACAAGGACAGTCCAAGGCTATATTCAAAGCCCACATTTGGTTATAGCAAATAGCTACTCTATTCTTGATCCAAGAACAAGGCATTCTGGTAGAGGTCAAGGAGGACACCCATATCCCACAGGACGCTAGATTTCTCCAAATCAAGAATGTATTGTATGATAGAGCTACTTGTTTGAGACAGATGGAAGGGTTGAAAATTAGACCTTTTCTCATTTTCTGGCACATTGTGACAGCAGATGTTGAGGTTCAAGAACAAATGCATGTGCTATTCGATAGCTGTGCTTGTAATGTATCTTATCTGAAGTAACTACAATGACACCCAGAGGGTTCGGGTTCCAGCACCCCACAACCATATATAACGAAGAGCTGGGATATAGCTGTTCTAAAGGTTCAATTGTCTTCATGGCATTCTTTATTATTCATCTGAAGTTGATTCCAATGAATAGCAGATCGTAGACGTGGCCCTTTAAGCTGCCAATGTGGACTAAATGGTATTGGCAAATATTTATTTCTGCCAAAAAATTTTTCGGGTAGGTTTGCCTTACAGAAATTCACCAGTACTATGCATTATTGGATTATTGAACTGTGCAATCTTACAGCTATTCGTGATTGTTTCTTTTAATGTGCATTCTATAATCTGTTCAGTTGCCTTCTGATTTTTCTAATGTATGGACAAAGTTGTCAGTTTTGATTGATGGAAATTGCAAGGGACCAGGGTGAATGTAAATCTGCAGTGCGAATTTTCACCTCTCGAGATTATTTATTTCCTTACAAGGGCATATACAATAATTTTTCAGATCTTAAGGGTTAGTGTTAGTTTGGGTTTATATAATTGCAATGGGAGAATGCATGTGGGCGCATTTGAGGGTTGAGGGCAGCCATGCTGGCCTTTAAGAACTTTGAGTAGTTGAAATTCGGGTATTTGGGTCATTTTGTGTTGAAAGTACAGTACTAAGGACCATAAATGAGCCTACAAAAGACTCCAAGAGTGATTGATTGATTGATTAATACACCAAACTAGTCATCAATTTCTTGATCTGGATTAGCAATTTTGGATACACACAATCAAGAGCATTAAAAAACTAGCTACGCAATTCTAGCCTTGCATTGGTCTATTGACACATTGTAAAAGTTACAACTGGCTACGCAATTGTAACGTTGCATTGAGTTGCAGAAAACGAGGCTAATGACTTATTTGTAAGAGTCGCAACAAAAATCAAGAGCGTTGAAAGCTTAAAAAAACTGTATCTAAAATTCTTAGAATTACAATCTGCAAAAAACCAAGCTGTTGTAACAGATAGCATAAGAAGAAAGCAAAATTTGAAATTAACAAGCCAAAAGCTTAATTGGTAGGCATACACGAAAGGCATGCGATAAATGTATTATGAACAGAATTATAGGAGCTTGCGTCTCTTTAAATATCAGTATGCCTTGGAATTTACAAGATTATATCTTAGTTTGTTGTATCTAGACTTGTTTGTTGATTTGTAATGTCGAACATAAAATCTTTCGATTCTGTTAGCTATTTTTCTATCTTCAACAACATTTAAAACTTGAACATGAAATTGCTCATAAAAAGATCGGTCCATAGAATACTGTTTTCTCATTTTTTTGGGTGGTAGCCTTGCATGTTGTTGCAATCGGCGTCATAGATTGCATGTTTGGCCGATGTAGACACCATGGGTTTCTTTGCATTCTATTTTGTAGATTAAATATTTGATCTTGGACGTTATTTTTTTGTTGTTGTTTCTTGCAAGCTGAAATCGTATTAGTTTAATGGAAAGTTTATAAATAAAGAAGAAGATCATTGTATGGTTCAAATTCACTTGCGTACTGCATGCAGATGGCAATGCTGATGGAGAAGTTTCTTCCTGCAAGAAAATTTGTATTAATATGTAATGGGTTAAAACGGTTACTGATAATCACATATATGGAAATGTAGATGACAACACACACTTATTGGGTTAGTGATCATTGTAGAAACTTCGCCTTCGAGAATCTCCAAAATCGTGTCAATTTGAATCGGGCCATCTGTTAGCTTTGTACCGTCATCTGACAAGTGGCCCAATTTTTTTTCCAAATCCATTGTGATTGCGTTCAGTTCGGCACGACTCATATATTTTTAATTATCAATTGGAATCTTGTAGCCGAAGTAAAGATTTTTCGTTGTGTAGTAGTTCTTATTTAACATAGCATCTAAATGTTGTATTGCTAGTCGATTTGTTGTGATTGTTGCAGGGATGTTTATGGAGAATATGTTATATAGATGTTTTAAAAACCCTGAAATAAGAATGGTATTTCAAAAGATGTATTTAACATTCATAGTTTTTGTACTAGGTGCTTAAAAATGGACATTTAGAAAAATAGAATGTTATAAAATTATAAAAGAATAGGAATATAATATACCTTAGATTGGGTCTCCATGATATTGATTGATGTACTGACCTCTTTCGTGCTTCTTTTGTTCAATGAATCTGCTTAGAGCTAAATTTGTTTGGAAGCCTTCCTTGTATGTGTTTGGATCAATACCACAGGAGTTCAATAAGAACATCTGTTTTGTTGTTGGGAATATTTTTTCCGTGGATGATGGTATTTCAGGAAAAGTTTTCGAAGAAGACACCTCGGCTTTCAATTTTCGGAATAACTGAAACAATGAATTTGATATTGTGGTTATTTCGAGAAAGGACATTTATGAGTCCAAAGTGGAAATGAAATCTGTGTAATTACCTCTTTTGGATCATACTCAATTTCGGATGCCATTTCCTTTTTTGATAATCTGCGAATATTAGAAAGACATATTCAAAAATAGAACAAAAATACAATCATAAACGAAGACAAAATAAGTGGGTAGAAATGATTATAGTACATTGCTGAAGATATGACAATATTTCGGATTTTTATGTTTCAGATGGAAATCAATATTGGTTGGAAATGTTCTGGTGTCAATTTTATTGTTAACAACAAGTTTTCACGTTTTGTTACTCGAGATAACATGACATAAATTAAGCCAGATGCAAAATTTGATCTTATATCTAGGATGGCTTTTTCCCGAATGGTCACACCTTGTGCTTTGTGTGCAGTGATAGCATATGCTAACATTATTGGAAATGTAGATTTGTAAAATATTTTCGTATCAAATCGAATTTTTGCAAATGCAGATCTTGTTATATTGAATTTTTTTTTTTTTTTTTGGGTTTCAGTTTGAATGATGATTGTTGTCAATTCATGACTCTTGGAATATTTGAAGGCAGTTATGTGAGCTATGGTGCCATTGACTATAGCATTTGAAATATCCAAGTTTGCAAGTACCAATATCTTTGCTCCTATAGCTAGTTTTGGAATTTGATGGAATAATGGATCATCGATCCATGTTGTTAGATCGCTTTCTAATGTAGCATTTGTTTTAACAAAAATTTCTAGTATATCCGAGGTAGAAAATAGTTTTTCTAAGATGAGGTTGTTAAAATAGAGCACATCTTCTCTATGGGTACATATGATAGTCGTATTATGATTTGCTATATCAGGTATGCCTGACCTAGGAAGTGCACAAGTAGTTAATGTTTCGTCTATTTCTAGTTGTGTGGGCTTTTGGAATCTAATTTTGTTCAGGAAATTAAGGTATTCGGGATCATCAGCATGCCTAATTGAGTAGGATAGTTGCAAGTGTGTTGCAATTTTCCAGAATGGAGAGTTTGAAAGATGACATATTAAACAGAGCGATTCTGATTAGTGTTTACAAATGGCTGGAAGCTGTGCATGATCACTGACTAAAAGTAAGATACTAGATGGATTTTTTTTTATTTGATGAATTACATATGTTAAAATTTGAGCAGTTAGCATTGACATTTCATCTATCACAATAAATTTTGCTTCAGATATTAATTTGTATCGGAAATCGGTTGGTATCAGATTTTTTTTTTATGTAAAGTTAATTTATTGGAATTTCGAATAGGTTGTGGATTGTAAATGTCTGTTTTGCTAATCGAGATGCAGCTGCACCTGTTGTTGCGACTAACAAAATTGGTTGTCCTTTCTCGATACATTTGTAAGTAAGGTATCGTATCAGAAATGTTTTTCCACTTCCTGGAGTGCCTGATAGAATAAACAATCCCGAATTTGAGCTTGTAATAATTTTATATACCTTATCTTGTTCGTCAGTAAGCGATGAATTTCGCATGTTTTCAAATTCAGATTCCAAGGCAAAGATATGGTTTGTGCATTTTCGATTGCTGAATTTGACATTGTTAATGTTTCGCTGATAAGTAGTTTTGTTTTGTAGAAGTATATTTGACATTTCTTGTTGTTGTTCTCTTTCAAGAAGTTGTCTATTGGCGTATTCTGCTATGTAGATATCAATATCCTCCTCTTTCTCAACAAAATTTTGATGTACGCACTCCAAGAAATATGAACGATCAGTATTATTTTCTCTTATCAATTCTTGTTCATTACGAAAAGATATGTTTTTGAGCAAAACATTGAAAAAGAAGGCTTCTGTATGATGCACATGATGATAGTCAGTAAATCTTATAAGTTTACTACTCCTATACAAGTGGTTTCCTGTCTTGTCAATGTAATCAAAAGAAGTATTGACTTTTAATTTTTTTTCTACATCGTACATACTCCAGAATTTATAGAATGTTAATTTTTCTAATTCTACAGGTCTGTATGTGTAAACCTCAATTGGATGGAACATCAATGTGTTATTTCGACTCACATATCTACATCTAAGATTTGGAGAAGAACTATCAATATAATGAACAGTTTCGCTTCTTTTTATCATAGGAATTTGCAAACAAGCAAATGTTATTTTAGATAGACTTGTTGGCTTTGTTAAGATTGATGCTGTAATTAGTTTTAACATGTTATTGTCCATGTGTTCTAATCCTATACATTTTGCATCTTCTATTTCCAGATTTAAGTGTCCAGATGGTTCAGAATGTAATATGACCAATTTGTGTTGCTAATCCTTTGTAAGTTCATGTGCGCTTTCCAAAGAAAAAGTATACTTGGATGATATGGTACTACATTCCTATCTTCATGTCTAGGTCGATAATATATCCAATTTCTATTTTCGGAACTGACATATGTTGGCGATGAAGATGGTTGAAATGGAAATCCATATTTGCATGGATTTGTTTTGTTGCTTTTTATTCTGCAGTTTTTCCGACAATAATGGATCTGTTTTATAACAAACAAATTGTATAGGTCTCTATCAAATTCATTAATAGGCTCATCAAATTTGTGCAATTGGTCATTCCATTTTGTTGGAATGCATGCAACGAATTCATTTGAAATTCTTTCCACATCTTCTTCTTCAATCCAAAACATGATATGTGCATGAACTGATCCTCTGTTTTGGATCTCCCGAATGACATAGTGTTTGATTCTTCCTAACAAGAAGTGCTTTGAAAGCATATACTCTTTCATGAATCTTTTCAATCGGGCCAGAAATAGCATCGAGCACTCAATCAGACAATTTTGCCAATCAAAATCCATGTTTATTTGTTGTGCGATTTTCTCTATTTCAGTGATTTCAAACCATCTCGTCTCTGAATTTTCGTTCGCAGTCAATGTTAAAAAAAATTGGGGGAGTCCCTAGTGTTCAACCATTGTTAAGAGATCTTTTAAATTGCGTCTATACCAAGATGGTGTGTTTGGAATTTGAGTTGGTAGAGTATATTTTAAACAATGATTGAATATTTGTTGTTCAGATGCTTTTTTATTCTTTGAGAGAAAGCTGATTATATCTTTTTGTAGCACTATTGATGGAACGCTATTCGATATTAAAATTGCTTGCCTAATGGTATAAGACTATTATGTAGGGCGGATATAGTCTAAACATCGAAAAGAAAGAACTTGCTCGTAGGCTAGCATAATCAACGAAGCTTATATTTCCATCATAAAATCCATGAGCAATGGAAATAAAAAAGGAAACAGGCTTGTTTCCAATGTTAACATGGGTTCGTCATCATGTTGACTAATATTTACAAGCCCTATATGTTTTGAATAAATTATGTTATTGTTTCTTAGTTTTACATTTGAATCTTGATAAATATCATGATGTCGTTTGTCATTATGGTTTGATAATGGGGTTGTATCTTCTAGTAGAATATACGATTTTTGGAGGGGGTCAACAGTCATAATTTCATATGCAACATTGCCAGGGAGAAGATGATCGATAGATTGTAGAGAAATGAAGGCTAGATTATTGTCCGAAGCATTTTTCTCATAGATGGTGTAAAACCTTACAAATAATGGATTATGTTCTAAATTTTGTTTTAACAATCTTTGGAGGGACTGTCTCTTCGCAGACTCGTTTTCAATATGTAGATCACATGCAATTGCATTATCAAGCAATGATTTTGTTGTGATCCAGCCTTTATCTGGGCAACGAATACTAGGATGTTTACCTGCATAGATAAAGCATACTCGTATTGCGGGCAGTTGATGTGTGGCAAAGACAAATTGGTTTGGATTTTAAGCTTGGGCATTGGGATCTACTGGTTGAGCATTAGAATCATAGGTATAATAAACAACCGTTTCAGTAGAGTATTGCGGTTGAGTATTGTCTTCCAATAGTAGGTGGCCGGATCGATGGTATTCAGATCAAGATAATGGACAACGTTTTGTGGAGTAGGTTGGTTAACAACAAACTATTGTCGTAGGGATTTGTACTGATTTGGTGCACGGTCGTGGTTGGTAAACCCCTGGTCGTGGCATAGGTTGTTGTGGCGGGTAAGGGCGGTAAGCTCGATAGATGGTGGGTCTAGTGGCTGCCGGGAAATAATTTCGCAATTGAGGGCATTCATTAGCAGTGTGATGATGTGAGCAGATTGGACACAAGACATTTTCCCTTGTTGGAAAGGATTTCTCAGCAATCTGTTTCATGGCGGTTTGGAAATCGGTAGTGAGTTTATCCATATGAGATTGTTGAGATTTTTGCCAGGTTTTCATTCGATGTAGAAATTCAAAAGACTGAGCAATATTATCAGACTTCAGGTGATTAGGACGGTATGGATTCTTAGATTTCTTTCCACGATGGTCAAAGTCATCGTCGGAACCTTCGTCTTCTTCACGGATAGCATCAATCATCACATCTTTAAATTGATCATAAAGGTCAACTGGTTTGAGTTCACGGCGGATGTTTTTTTGGCAATCCAACTAAGAATAGTTTTATGGCCGTTCGTTTTTTACCCAACTAGTGCCCGAAATAGAAATGAAATTAACTGAGATGACAAAATACACAATCTTACAAAGGCTTACCCAACTAGCAAGGTGATTAGACTAAATCCTAGATTAACACCCAAAGGGTAATAAAATGAGATTGCGGCAAATACTAAGCAAATAAGCAATAATGAACATGCCACAATAAAACCGATGAAAAGGAGACAAGAGGAGGTTCGAGCACCTTCCCTCAAGCTATGCACCTTTCCAAAGGGAACACAAATGAAATAGAATGATAATTCTCCAAAATAGAGAGCAAGATAGCTTAATCTCAAAAGTGTTGTTTACAATGCAAATACCTCTCCTTTTATGGCAAGGAAGGTCTTCCATAAGTGTCTACTAACTTATGGGACTAATCTGTTTCTAGCCTTTCAAGAACTTCTAACTTAGGATTTAGAACTTCAAATCTCTTAACTTAGGAAAACTTAAGATAAAATATTTCTAATCTTAAGTTTCCTAAGTCTAAGCTCTAAATCTAAGTTTAAGCTATTTTATTATTATTTAAGCTTCTACTCATGGACTTACAAAACACATGCCATGGCTTGAAGTTTATTAACAGATACTCATACGTGGTCTTACAAAACACATGCCACGGAGTTTTATTTATTTATTTATTTATTTATTTTCTCTGTGTTAGCACAGTTGCTAACAGAGGTGGGAAAGGAAGTGTAGCAAAGACATGAAAAGGGAAGAAGGAATCATTGATGCACACAACAAGAGACAAAGGTGAGTGTGAGAAGGGAAGCGCACTAGGGGCTCCAAAAAGTTGACAAGATGCAACAATAGCCATGACAACAACATGTGACAAGAAAGGGAGGAAGCCACATGTGGGAGAGGGAGGAGGCCGTCCCCACATTGCTGAGTTGAAACCAATACAAGGATTGACAACAAGAAAGGATCTAGTAGGGCAATTCCGATTTGTAGCCATGGTCAATGTCACCATCGCTGGGTGATGGCGGATGAGAAACCCCCCTACAAAGATTGCCAAGCATGTCTACGTCCACAAGCTCTCCGTCCACTATCGCTCATGAACCCTTTCTAAAAACTTGAAGATAATTTTGAAACCTATATGTCATGTGAAAGTCAAAACCAAACATGAAAAATTATTCTCAAAAGGTGGTGCGCATAGTGCTGTAGAAAATCGGCAAAGTATGGGAATGAAATCTCCATTTGAAAGTGCATGAGGATGTTGCAATGTGACAAAAGTACATTGGCGATAAAAAGATACAATGATGGCATGGTAGTGTAGCACTTGTGAAAAATTGTCAACTAGTTTGTGGTTTATTGGCATTTTTGGAGGCCATAATGAAATCTCAACTTAGAGATAGTTTCATATTTGTCAATAAAGGCCTAAATAGTGTTTGTACTATTTTTGGCAAGTAGATAAGTGGATGAGGTCGGTTTTGGACCGAGATTTGGACCCATTCTAATCGGCTAATTTTGGTACATTGCATCTAGACTAGTATTTCTAGGTTTTTGATTAAGTATCTAGAAGATTTCAAATTAGGTCAAGTTTGGGGCAAGTGGCCAAATGACATTTTGGAAGGTATAAATAGCTGTACCAGCGTGAAGAAATAATTATCAAAGTTTTTTTCTTTGTGGAGAATCATCTCTTGTGTTTCTATGTCCATCTCATGTGTTTCTCTCTTGATATCTTGAGTTTTTATGTGTAGAATGTTGATTTTATGATAGATCTAGCTTTCACACATGTGAACTACAGTACAATACTGCTGATGTACGGACTTAGACAATACTAAGTTATATCTAAGTGTTTATGATTAGATCAAAGAGCCCATTCAACTCATGACACATGAGTCTAACACATGACCACATGAACACCTGAAGAGCCCATTCAACACTAGATGTGGAAGTCTCAATTTCGTACAAAGGGCAACAATAAACAAGTCAATGGAAAGCTGCAAGAGTCGAAGAACTGGGCGTGCAACCAATCAAGCCCCTGCATGAGGTCCAACACAAAAAAGAAGACAAGCCCAAATTGCATCATCATATGGTGAATAATTGATAAGCTGAGTGAAAAAATAAGATTGGAGATGCTCCATGAGAGACTTATGAAAAACAAATTGTTGATGCACAACTAGAGTCTCAAAGGGAGGAATAAAAGGCAGCACAAGAATTGGAAATAAACGTCTAGTAGATCGAAGATCGTGTTGAAAAGCGAAGTTTCATGTTTTCACATGAGCCACCTTGGTAAGACCTGAAAATTAGTGCAAAGGCAACAAGTGACTTCTTAAAAAAGCAGCTGGAGCAGTGCAAGCTGTAGATACAAAGCCACCACTTGAAGATAACTCAAAAAGGTTTCCCATGCACTGGGTGCACACATCAAATTCCAAACTTGGGTGTGGGTGTGATATTGTGTTGCAACTTGCCCATGGTAAGCAAAATGGAATCGTATCTCATTGAGCTCAGTAAAAGTGCTCGGGAAAATTGGCAAAGCATAAGAATGGAACCAACATAGCTTCCCAAAAGCCAATATCATAAATTTTTTGAAGATTGTTTATACGAGCATATATATATATATATATATATATATATATCTATATAGTTTAAAACTATTTTTGAGAGGCAATGTGTGAGGTGCCGTAAAAAATGTCACGCTTTTGCAGGCAATGCTTTGCCGGCAAAAAATGTCACCCATTTGCAAAAAAAAAAAGCTAAATAGGTTTTAAAAAACCAATAAAAAAAACACAGCTTTCAAAAATATATACACTTTTTGTGGGTAAACGCCCATTGCCCGTCGTCGACGGGCACAAGCCACTAGTATATATATATATATATATATATATATATATGTATATATAATATTATTCAAAAAATTGAGAATTTTAAAAAATGCAGACTCTTTGAGAATAACTCAAGAGAGCATGTCAGAAATTGTACTCACAAAACCTTAAGAGGCCATTTTTTATGCACATGGGGGCACAAAAATTGGTGACAAAATATATCTGGGCCTCGTGTGAACAAGTACAAAAAGAATCCAGGATATTTTTGTTTCTTTTACTTTTCTGGAGGTACGGTACGGATGAACCTGAAGAAACGGTTACACTGTACGAAACCGCCCATAGCCAGCGATTTTTACGTAAATGGCTAAACATAGCAACCGACCACTTGGGTACCCAGTCTTCTTTGTACTTCCAGTCCAAAGTAGGAAAGGTTTTGGGATGCTCCGGTGGTCGTCGCCTATTCCCTTGGCGGTTACCGGGTATAGACGGTCGTCAACTTTCACATCGCCTATTGCGATGGAAGACGAAGAAAAGCCTTCGATCCCAGAATGGCTATGGCTATGGCTGGCGAGCGTGGATTTGTTCGTCTTTGAATGTCATTAATCTCTTTAATGTTCTATAGATGCTTTGAATATGCATCTCTGTTCGTTTGTCTTTCTTTTGATGCCATTTGTGACGGATAGGTTTGGCAAATTCAAAGGATCATCTGTGTTATCCAGTTTCTTATGTTTGTTCGTCTTTGAATGTTATTAATCTCTTTAATGTTCCATAGATGCTTTTAATATTCATCTCTGTTCGTTAGTCTTTCTTTTGATGCCATTTGTGACGGATAGGTTTGGCAAATTCAAAGGATCATCTGTGTTATCCAGTTTCTTATGTTTGAAGTGGTAATAATACGGCTGCATTTGATGGAATGACAAATTTAGTTTGATTTTTCGGTTTTGTTTTCTTAAGTTTCTGATTGATTTTGATACTGATACTGGAGAGGAATCTCGAAACTGGACGTTTATGGTTTGGTAAATGGACATATCTTGGGACTTAATTTGCGTTCAAGATATGGAAAATAGGTGGAGCTAGAAAGATGAAAATCTGGGACGTTTTGTTTCCGTTTCAATGCAGCAACAGATGATAATTTTTATTCGCAGGCCTTTTCTTGTTGTTATGCAAATCTAGCAAGGTCCTTGTGCCAATTATTCGATAATATGGGAGCCGTAGCATCAACTGTGGCAGCAAAGTTTGCATTCTTTCCTCCAACACCACCTTCTTACAAAGTAGTAAAGGATGAGGTGACAGGAAGGTTGCGATTATCAGATTTGGTGGCATTTGATAATGTGGATGTCAAGTGGCTACACACCGAACGAGGCCAGGAAATTGTTGCTCTTTACATCCGTAATCCTGCCGCGGAATTAACTGTGCTTTATTCTCATGGCAATGCCGCAGATTTGGGACAGATGTACGAGCTATTTTTAGAGCTTAGTATGCATCTCCGCATCAACTTGCTAGGGTATTTCCTCTCTGTTTTCCTGGATTGCATAACCAACCGGAACCTTTCGTTTTGATGATTTGCGTCAAAAGAGTGAATATCATTTTGTATTCAAAACTCCTAGAGGTTTCCTCAAATTTTATGCACTAAAATGAAAATCCATTCAATTGTCCCCCTCACAAAATTTCTGTGGGTAAAATAGTAAACTTCCTGATTAGAAATTTTCATACCTTTTATTTATTTTTCAACTGCTGGTAGACACACTGACAGATTGGGTAGATCACTTTATTGTAGAGAGTGATGCTTGAAATTATTTATAGAGCGTCCTAGGATCGTAAAGGTAAGAAAATTTTACTTAAAACTTTGCATAAGTGAATCGTCTCTTCTAGAGACCTTTCAAGATACGTCTCACGATGAGGGGTTCGCAGTAACCTCTCGGATGACCCTTGCCACCACCAGCAGAGGCCAATAGAAAGACATTCTCCCATGCATATAAGCGCGTAGTTTTTCAAGTGCAATCAAATAGCTGGCTTCATTTCTCATTATATTTAAGCTTGTGCCATGTATTGGTCTAATTGTATGATACATGTATGGACGATCTGTTGCTTTTGTTCCCGTTGTACTGAAGGTTCATTTGCCTATTGCTATTGATTTCCAGTATCTGCTAGAAACCGTTACAGGCAGGAGGTAATTTTCCCATATGAGTATAACCTGTTTGTCCTTTTTACAGTCGAGCTGTACGTTTGTTTTTTAAAAGACGTCATCTTGTCTTCCCGCACGATTGTCTTATAACGACAGATTCCTCCCGCATGATGATATAGATACATGATAGTCATTTGGTCTTGCAGGGTCTACAGTGCAACCTAGGCTAATTTAAATATTCAACATTATAAAAAGATCTCAAAAGAATCTCCATTGCCAGATCTTGTAAGTTTTAATTTGATGTTGTCATTTAAGGATGAGCTTGCATTGACCTCAATTGATGAGTTAATCGTCTGGTTGATTACATTGCAAAATGGATGAATTCGTACTTGTCTGCCATTCTGATTTGAAAGCAAAAGCTTCCCACCCTTAAACAGGATGTATGAGCTATCATGGTGGCATTTAAGCTAACAACGGTTTGTGGATTTTCTGTTGGAGATCATACAATGGCGGCAATGTTATTTTGGGCGGTTGTAAATGTTTGTATCCGCCTATGTTATTTCTAGGGTCCTTTCAGCTTTTTGGCTTCATATTTGACACCATGGAAGTTTTTGCTTGTAGGTCGTTTTAAATTGCACAATTATACGGCTATACGCTGGTACCTCATTGTGAGTCTGCCGATATATGAAGGTTTCAAGGCTTGTGGGTTTGTCTTTTGCTAAGGCAGGATTATCAAGAAAATTCACTGAATATGGGTCATTTTGAGAAGCTCAGTTACTCTCTTTATACTTAGCACTTTCCCCAAGTCCACCAGTCACAGTAGTTAGCATCGTGTATTTAAGTTGGCACGGAAAGAGCTCTTGTCGCCCCATCAACCATTTCGAAGCTCCATTTTTAAATATCTTGTATTTGTACACTCTGGTAGGCGAAATGTCAACACGACGGATGTATTATCTCGTATAATAGAAAAATAATACTGCACTTTTTTCATTTTTATTGATTTTTGCAGGTAATTAGTAGTATGACGTGCCAATATAATATGATCAAACTTGGATGGTTACTACTACAAGTTGAAACGCAATGGTGATCCTCAGGGAGTTGCAACCATTAAATAGGAAAATATACTGGTATTTTGTTTTTGCGTACAATGCGCTAGTATCATTATGCACAATATTCACACTGTAAATCCACAGATAGGCTTAGCCAAGGAGCGCGCATGATTCCAGGTGTCCAATTGCACAGCAGCAAGGATTCGAGCCTGCACCTTCTTGGACTTAGTAACAACTCTTATCTGAATCCACTAGTGTGGGGGGACATTCATTTAATTTGAAACTATGCACTTTGTAATTTCGTTGGATTGTGATGGCCGTTAATAGTATGATATGAGAACTGCTATTTAGAGGGTAAGTCCATTGTAAACGCAGGAGTCCTCATTGTTTTAGAAGCTGATTTAAGTGTTGCGAATGAAACATTCAGATTGATTAATTTTCTTCGGTGAAACTGACTGGGGGCCGCGTAGGGATCGACCAGTCACTGCATTCTGTTTCCACAATTTGACCTAGAAAATAGTCTTGAGTTGCTATATAGAGCCAGTTACTTGTAGACAGAATTTGAATGCAAACTTATGTGGCCTGCTTATCTCCACAACCTCAAATATGGAAAAAGGTTAAGCAGTCTCTCTTCTTATAATCCGATCACTGCAGGTGTTTTGCTATGGATTAGTTATTTTTGTTTATGGTGCAAGCCTTTTTCAAAAGCAGAACGTTTGCTGACTTGAAGTGATAGTCAGCAGCTAGGTTGATTGTGTTACAATGAAGTTCCCTTTTTTCATTGGATTGAGCTGGACAGTTTCGGTAATTACCATCATATTGCAGACTGCATGCATGTGTTTTGGCTGTATATATCCTTTGTATTCTTTATACTTTCTATTTTTTTAGTCATGAAACCATAAGATCTTTCACATGTCGACTGCACTGAAAGACTGTCGAGGACATATTTCTGAATCATTGACATCTTTTTCAATGCCACAATGTCACTACTTTGGTTGTCCATCTCTGGACCAAGGGGAGGTTATGGCTCCAAGTATTTGTAACTGTCTGACCTTTGTCTTGAAGATGTTGTAGCTCCAGATTGCAGAATTTGTCTTAAGAATGGCTGTTGTCAGACTGTGAACGAGATTTTATGGTGGTGGGCAAATGTTGAAGTGGACAAGTTTGTTATTGCAGGTACGATTATTCAGGATATGGAGCATCCACAGGAAAGGTCCGTTTCTGAAAAATCACCTTATTTTTCAACATCAATCTGCAAACACTTTACTGAAACAAGATTTGTTGCTACTTTATTTGTTTGAGTACTCTTGCGATCCGCAATATATTTATTTAAAAAAACCTTGTCTTCATAGTTTTTGGTTATCTTTTACACGTCTTTTCAAAGGTTGGTCGTTCATTGTAGAAACTGTTGTAGCTGACATCAAGTAGTGCGTAATGACTTTTTTCAAACAGCCAAATGAAGTAAATACGTATGCGGATATTGAAGCAGCTTACAAATGTCTCCAAAAAGATTATGGTGCTAAACAGGAGGACATAGTCCTCTATGGGCAGTCGGTGGGAAGTGGTCCTACATTAGATTTGGCTGCAAGATTGCCTGCACTACGGGCTGTTGTTTTGCACAGTCCAATTCTTTCTGGACTTCGTGTGATGTACCCAGTGAAACATACATATTGGTTTGATATATTTAAGGTAGGCACGATAAACATTTTTCGGAAAACCTTAAAGGTGATATTTACAAATTCGTACTTTGCACATCTTTTTCTAATGTGGTTGACATGCTGGAGCTTTGCATGCTACTTACATGTGCTAAGTCTAGGATGCCTTATACTTTCTTGTTTATACTTGCAGAGGTGGATATTTGCTCATCATATGTTTTTTATTTGATGTGACTATTTATAGTGAATTTGCTAAGTGGTGTACTTTGTTGTTTTTGCATGGGCAGAACATTGACAAGATTGAGAAAGTCTCTTGTCCTGTACTTGTCATCCATGTAAGTCATCTTTATGCTTCTGGAGCTTTTTTCTATTTTGTACTAATATATGATCTTCGTCTCCTATTTGAAATTGTTGACTATAGTATAATTTTTTGGCATCTACATCCTCTTCTTGGGTTTAACATATTGTAAATGGTTTGCAAGTAAGCTTTCAATGGAACATAAATCCTAGTTTTGGTTTCTGACTTTGAAGTTATTTTCATTCATCACCATACCAGGGAACATCTGACAATGTGGTAGATTATTCACATGGAAAACGGCTCTGGGATTTATGTAAGGAGAAATTTGAACCCCTTTGGTTGAAAGGAGGTGGCCACTGCGATCTTGAGCGGTATCCTGAGTACCTTCGACATTTGAAGAAGTTTATATCGTCGTTGTAGAGGCATTGTTTGAATGGCCATATATATCTTGCACTTATTCAAAATGCATTCCAGCTACAACTTTGAATACGATGGTGAGTTTGTGATAACAAGAAAAAACATCATGCAGATAAGTGTGGCGTTAGGAGTAGTCCGTAGCTACCATGGACTACCTCATAGCTCTATTCACAAGAGAAAATGATGTTAATTGTTGTTCCAAATTGGAGAGAAATTGATTTCCAACAACAAAGCATAATTGTTATGGAAGTGGATGATTCATGAACATGTATATTGAGATACTAAGGGGCTCTTTCCCCGCGAGCCCCTCTCACCCGCAAGTGACATCAACATGGAAAAGGGGTGAGGGGTGGATGTCCATAGGTTGTAGCAATTTGTTGAGTTCTTTGATTTGACCTGTCAAGCAGGTTTTTTTTTATCTAATTGTAACACCTGCAACCATGGCGACGATATGCATGGTGGGCCACACAGAGAGCGGTAGGTGAGAGAGAGCACAGGTTGGTTTCCAACCCATGCTCTCCAAGAACAAGTTTACGTCTTTGTTGCAAACCCCCTCACCCAAGAAAGGGTTGAGGGGGAAAAGCTCAGTAACCAACTTGTCTATATTTATTCCAACGGGTTTTGCTAATATTTCATGCTAGTTTTATAAATCTATATCATAATTTAGGCATGGTAGATCAAACTTCGGATGATGGTGAAGATTTTCAATGATATTTCAATGCCATGTTCATAATGTTCATATGTAGCTAAGTCGGCAAGGCTAATGTTTGTATATCACTTGACCTTTAAATTCTTTTGTTAACTATTATATGGTATGCTCGTAGCTTTACCGTGTCAATTTTATGTTGCCAAGAAACTGATCCAAATCATTGAGCTCTTGAGTAAGTATGGATTGACAAGTGATCAAATCTCCACTCCTAACCCATGGACATGATATCAACCCTTTCAAAATTGTTCAACAACCATTCCAATGGAGATTGGAGAATACAAAGTCATTGAACTTGAAATGTGTGCTTTACAATTAGGTTGTTCCCAAACCATGCAACATTGCATAAATCATTCAAAAAGCAGACTTTGAATGCAGGTACTTATTGATGCAATATATAAGTCATCCCAATTGAAAGGGAAAATGTTCACTTGGCCCTAGTTTTGCACTTAGGTGAGTCCAAACTTGATGTAAATCTATACATGTTACGTGTAGCAATTTCTTGTAGTGATACCAATTGAAGATGAACTAAGATGATTTGAGAACATTGTAAAGTGATATGAATCAAGATCTGAAAAATCTTTAGAAAAAAGAGCCTTCATTGAGCTAAACGGAGCTCATAATATAATTTATAGTAACTTGGTAGTGGGCTAGTTAAGACATGATAATTATTCTAATATTATTACTTTTCACTTTTTGGAACAAAAAACACTTAAAGTTATGAGACATTTGCAAGTGAATTCCTATGGTTGGTGTGTCAAGATTAATTTGTTCTTGTCATGTTATATTTCATTTGATACCTATAGATTGCATCTTTCCTTGTCTCTCATTTCTTCATAATCTATTTTTCGAAAGATAACTTGTCACGTGTCTTTATAGGACTCAAGATTGATTTCAAAACCTCAATTGTAAGTTTTCATGATCTCATGAAATTTTGTGTGTCCTTTTTTGAAAATTTTCCATGCTACACAGGGGCCGAGATTGAATTTAATGGCAAAATTTTCTATTACCTTTTATGCCACATGCAAAGACAATATTTTCATTCAATAAAATTCGGACTCAAAATTTTAAATAGATTGTCAATTTGTGGCTTTGTGGTGGCACACATACATAGTCCAAAACCCAATGTTGTAGTGGCACATATACATTGTCCAAAACCCAATATAATCTCTACAAAAAAATTTGTGAGTTAATAATGCCTTGTGCCCCCATTCTAGATACAGACAAGTGAATTTGACAAAAGCCATTGTTTTTCTTGTATTATTGACTCAAAACATTTACAACAGTATAGAAATTAACTCAATTAAGAAAGGAGACTACATTGTAGCACAAGAATCCACCCGTGTGAGCAAAAGAATGTCAAGAATTGCTCTAAACAACAAGAAATGAGGTTGGTGGAAGGTTGGGGGGGGGGGGGAGAGAGAGAGAGAGAGAGAGAGAGAGAGAGAGAGAGAGAGAGAGAGAGAGAGAGAGAGAGAGAGAGAGAGAGAGAGAGAGAGAGAGAGAGAGAGAGAGAGAGAGAGAGAGAGAGAGAGAGAGAGAGAGAGAGAGAGAGAGAGAGAGAGATTATTTTAAGACCAAAATATTTGTGTTTAGAAGCATATTATTTATTCAAGAGTCTTCTCATCAAGTTGACAACGAGACAAGAGGACAAGTTGCAATTTATGCACATTGACTGCTTCCAAGAAGATTTTGTAAATTCATTTTCCATCCATGAGGGCTTTGTAATTTTTTAGCAACAAAATTACAACCAATCATAGTGCAAGGATTATAGTGATAATGGGATTCCTCGGACTCGATCTCCATCTTCCAATCTTATAGGATTCAAATGAGCACATTCCTAATGGCTACTTAGGGAGCATATTGATTCAAAAGGAACATCATGATATCTCCACTTCCATGGAGTATTCCCATCGTTGGATGAGGGTGGGGCCTTGCTTGCACCACCAATCATGGCGAGGAGTGCGCTCCTCCATAGGATTTGAGTTGAAATGCAAACATAATGAATAATAATTGGATAGTGGGGTAGAATTGCTTGAATACACAAGTGAAGGATGATGCTAAACTTATGATGAAACCACAAGTGGTATTAGGACCGGTCACAAAATCATTTAAACCTTTGGCTGATTGCACACAAGTGAAGGGTGAAACTTTGTGATGAATCGACAAGCCGCATTAGGACCGGTTACACAATCGTCAGGAATTGCCTAGAAACTATATCATTCTAACAATATGTGAAAGAATTTGAGAAAAAAAAAAAAGCTAATGAAAGTCCTTTGCTTTTTTCTCACCCAATAATTGGAGAATTGCATCCAAAGTTTCTTTGGTCCCAGGTTTCAGCACCCATTGGCAACCAAGATGCATAATTGGAGAATTGAAATCATAATGTAAGTGCACAAATTACTTCTCTTTCAATTTCTTGAATACTATATCTAAGTTCCAACTAATTTTAGGAACCAAACTTGTTGAATCAATGACTGAATAGAGTGAGGTATTATGCAAAGGAATTTAATTAAAAAAAACCATTTGTAGATTAATCTAGCAGAACATTCTGATGTGAAATAGAACAATAGCATTACTGACTAATCCTTTAACTATGTTTAAAAGCAATTTCTCTTTTGTCCTACTCCAATGGCTGCTGTTGTAGGCAACCCAAATCCTTCTATTCCAATCTTTCTTAACCAGATTTCTTGAAGCAGAATCTCTCCTGCTCTGACCTTGCCCATTTAGAATCTTTACAAGCTTTTTGCATATGCTGTGAGTTTTGATGCTACATCCGAGAAATTTTCACAAAGAAAATATCTTTTCTGAAACCCACATTTGTGATCCATCTTAGGAAGCTTTTTGAAGGGATCAAGGTCCTCAAAGATGGGCATGGATCCATCTTCACCAGATAGCATGTGCTGAAGCTCTCCAAAACTTGAAAGCAGTCCGGCTCCGAACGCTTTCACACCATCTCTTTCTTTTACAGTTCCGAATTCCACTGTGTACCAATAAAGTTTTGTTAGATGCAACATTTCTTGCTTCGAAGCTCTGAGCGATGCCAAGCCAATAAGTTGGACAAGGTTAGCGAACTCTGGATCCGCCAAGAGAGGAATGTGACCCAGAATCTCATGGCAAATGTCTGGTTCCGGTGTATACATGGGCTGGCTACCATGTCGAACGTACTGTGTACAATGGAAGGTTCGAAACGCCATTGCATTTAGAAAATCAGTCGGATGTAATAATCCAGCTACAGGTCTTATCTGCCATCCTGTACGCATCATTAGGACCTGATAATTCCAGACAAATTAGCTCCGAAGTGATATCAGCAATTTCTGAACTGAAATGACACTACGCACAAGATAAACATGAAGCTTTAACACTCCAGTCTTTTTCCTGGTAAAGTGGTTGTTGCTTGTCTATTAGATTATACTTTCGATCAAACTACATGGAATTCAGGAGCAGAACCGTCAGTATTCCATAAATGCATGAAAATTGAAGCAATCGTGATACCAAATATCAGAGTGAATCTCGAATCTGTTCCTGTCAACCATCTGAGCACTCATGGCATACCTCGGAGAGTTCTTGTAGGCAAGGCAGACGATCTGGAACAAAATTGAAGAGCTGAAAAGTATCCAGATAACGCTTGCAAGCATGTGTTGGGTGAAGATAAGTAAGCTTTCCCAAAATTTCTCCCCAGATTTTGATTTCTTCATCACTGTATTCCACGTGAGGGATGGGCTCTCCACTGAAAAGACTGAAAATTCGATCAGTTTAAGTAGCCAAAATAGGAATGTGAAACACATACAATGGATCTACCATCAAATGAGAAAAAACCAAACTGCATCATAATTTGTGTGTAACTCAAATCTAAACAGATTGACGTTTAAGAGTAATGCCTATTTTAGCCCTATGTTGCCACCTATATACTATCCATGCATGTACATGAGGTGATTGCTTCATAGAGGATTAGGACCACCTGTAGCCACCCCGCTCTCTAGGGATTCATTCTCTGTTTTGAGTTCCGATGGTGTTTAAGCAATTTCCATTGTATTTGGTGTTTTCCATAGCTAAGTTTTTGAAGCTTTCATGGTTGATCTATTGATGGAGTTAAGATCTATAGCTAGGTCTTGCAATTTATCATGGTATCAAAGTAGATTGTGTAGCGTGATAGTCTAAGGGAGACAAACATCAATGTTTAGATTGTTGAGAAGATTCTCATCTTCCACAAGCACCTCAATCTTGTAGGAGGCCACTTTTGATTCATAGGACTTAGATAGAGTCTTGCACTGTTGGATAGTTGTAGGCAAGTCTCAAGTCTATGTATGAGATAATTGATTCAGTCAAGCTTGTCCATTTGTAAAATAGATCACATACTCTCAACATGGAGGCATGTGCTAAAATTAATGGTCATGTTACAAAGGTCACGAACCTTATGGACCGGCTTGCTTCAATTGGAGAGAGAGTCAGTGACAGGAGTATTGTTTCATAGTCTTGAATAGCTTATCGTTTAACTACAAGATTGTGTGATGTAGCTTTCAACTAGGGAGAAACTCCCAACCTTTGGGGAGTTATGTGGCCTTCTATTATAGGAGGAGATGAGAAGAAAGAATATCATTTAACTACAAGATTATGTGATGTCCCTTTTAGTTAGGGATAAGCTCCCAACTGTTGGGGATTTATATGGTCTTCTATTATAGGAGGAGATGAGAAGAAAGAATCTTTCTAAGATGACAGATAATCCAAATTATGCATTTCCTTCTAAGAGGGTTTTGACAATCTGTGAGTAAATTTTTTGTGAGTTTCATTCTACTGTGGTTCATCGATTATGTAGCACATGGTGTGCCATGTAATAATAACTGCATTTTTTTCCCTTTTGACTGGATGCAAAATTTTTAATGGATTTCAATATAAACAAAGACGTTGCTTGTGAGGACCTCAATGTGAGACCACATTGGAAGTGATACAGGTTGTCTCTACCCTGTATGACTAATAATCCTCTCAATATCTTTTGATAGGTGTCATGACAATCTCTAGCACATCTTCCTTCTATGGCACTGTGTCCACTTTTTTTTTTTTTTTTTGTTGTCATGTACTTTAATACATTAGTACTTAGAAATAAATCCTTAATATCCAATGTAAACTTTGTTGGGGCCAAAAGGAATTATTAGCCTTAAGAATAAGGGTGATTCCCTCTTTAGACCTCTCAAAGTACTTAAAGAAGGATAATAGGCCAAGAAGGGCCCAAGTACGTTTTATAAGGCTTAACAAAGGCTAGCTATCTCTCAAGATAATTATGTCTAGTTAAGTTTGTCAATGATCTGATAAGCACTATCAATCAATGACCATAAGCAATCACCAAGAGAAAGAGGAAGAACACACCATCGCACAATCATTAACTGAAATGTCTTGTGTACAAAGAACCCTAAAATAGAGAGAGAGAAACACCTAGGAGTTGACTATCAAACTAGCCTATAGCTAATTACAACGGGTAACAGTTGTCAACAGTAACGTAACTAATAAGCCATAATACTTAAGTTTATAATTGATTTCTAACACTCTCCCTCAATGATAAAATTACATTCTTCTACTCCTAAGAGACTACAAAATTTCTCAAATTTACATCTACCTAAAGACTTAGTGAAAATTTCAGCCACTTGATCTTCGGAGTTACAAAAAACTAGATCAATGGCACCATCAATAATTTTCTCTCGAACAAAATGATGATGTATCTCAATATGTTTGGTTCGAGCATGTAGAATTGGGTTCTTAGCAAGGTGAATGCAGCTTTTGTTGTTGCAATATACAGTTGTAGCATCCACCTGTAATTGATCCAAATCTGTCTTACTGCTCCAAGAAATAGCAGTTGTACCATAACTAAATGTCTGACCACTGGTAGATCTTCTATCATCAATACTACTTGCCCAATCAGCATATGTATAGCCTACCAACATCAATGCTTCAGATCGATCATACTTCAAGCCAAACTTTAAGGTGCCTCGACTATATCTCAAAATACGTTTAGCAGCTTTCCAGTGAGTCTGACCAGGTTCTTGCATGAATTGACACACTACACCAACCGCATAGGCAATATCAGGACGTGTGTGTGTCAAATAGATTAAACTGGCCACTAATTGCCTATATAAGTATGCATCAACTTTCTCAGCTTCATCGAATGTAGAAAGTTTGGTATTGGCCTCCATTGGAGTACTTAGTGACTTATAGTCCTACATATTGATCTTATACAATAGATCCTGTGCATACTTTCTTTGCATAAGAAGAGCATTGTCTTCCTTTTGCCAAACTTCAATACCAAGACAATAATGCATCAATCCTAAATCGCTAATATCAAAGGTATTGGAAAGATATGATTTGATGTCATCAACTAAATTCATTGTACTCCCTATAATAATCAAATCATCGACATAGAGAACAATGAACACTATATCTGAGTTTTGCCTAAGAATGTAAAGATTAGGATCAACATCACTCTTTACCATTCCCTTTCGCTTGAAGTGTTCATCAATGCAAGAATACCATGCTCGTGGCGCTTGCTTCAATCCATAAATAGCTTTGTTGAGCTTGCAAACAAGATGCTCTCTCCCCAGCTCAACAAATCCTTAGGGTTGTACTAAGTACACCTCTTCATCCAGCACTCCATTAATAAAGGAAGATTTAACGTCCATTTGTTGGATCTTCCAACCATATAAAGCAAAAATACCAATGATAGAATGTACAGTTACCATCTTAGTTATGGGTGTGAAGGTTTCCTCAAAATCAATACCTTCCTGCCACTCAATCCTCTCGCAACCAACCATGCTTTGTACTTGTTGAGTTGCCCATCCGCTCCATATTTGATCTTATAAATCCACTTGCAAGTGATAGGCGTCTTACCATCAGGTAGCTCAACCAAGTGCCACGTCCTATTTTTCGATATGGCCTCCATTTTTGTTTCCATAGTTGCATGCCACTCCTTGTGCTCCTTTGCTTCATCAAAAGTTCTTGGTTCTTGAGACTTGAGCACGGAACCCATTAGGGCTAGATTCATCTCTAATCTTGCAAGAGGCTTTCGATTTTTGCTTGACCTTCTAAGCTCTCCCTGCTCGCTAGATTTGGGAGTATCCCCCTTCTTAGCATCACCTGTGACCGATAAGTACCGTTTAGGTACTCTCTTAGGGATTTCAGCATCAAACTTGCCTTTGTCCATTGGATCTTCCGCTTCAAGATCCACTTCTTTCTTGACCTGTACTTTCGCTCCCTCATCAAAAGATTCAGTGGCTACTTCAAATTGCTCACCTTGACCCATCTCATCAAATTTAGCATCCCTAGAAATCACAAGCTTATGTGTATTTGTGTCATACATCCTGTATGCCTTGGCCTTCTCATCATATCCAAGGAAAATACACCTAACAGCTTTTGCATCCAATTTCCTTTGCTTCTCATCAGGAATATGAGCATAAGCATCACAACCAAATACTCTCAAAATTATGTTTCTTTCCAATAAAAGCTCATAAGGTGTCTTACCTTCCACAAATTTTGTAGGACACCGATTCAGGATGTGCGTAGCTATGCTGCAAGCTTCTACCCAAAAGGTGTTTGGCAAACCCTTGCTTTTGAGCGTTGATCTGGCCATCTCAACAATGGGCATGTTATTTTGTTTTGCAACTCCATTTTGCTATGGTGAATAAGGTGATGTAGTCTGCCTCTTGATCTCTTGATATTTGCAAAAATCAATAAATTCAGTTGAAAAGTACTCACCACCTCCATCAAATCTCAAAGTCTTGATGCAACATCCTGTTTGCTTTTCAACTAATGCCTTGAATTCCTTGAACTTAGCAAAAGCATCGGATTTCTTGCTTATGAAATAAATGCAAATGCATCTGCTATAATCATCAATCAGAAGGTAATAAAGTAATAGCAACCACTAAGAGATCTAGTCTGCATTACAGGCTCTATATGTCAACAAAGGCTCTAAGTGACAGAAGCAGAAAAGCTCCAAGATGGCTGCAACGAATCAGAAGCCGACTCAAAGTCAAGGACAAACATCAAATCCACAGTCGAAGCAAAAGACATTTTGTAGGTATTGCAAGATCAATTACCATGAGATCAAGGATTGCTGAATTCTCCAAGCGAAGAATGCAGCCAAGCAACTTGATCAACAAGCAAATACAGTTTCATCATCTCCCCAGGTCAAAGTGGACGAAGGTGCATTTATGGTGAAAGACCAAAGCGCATTTTTGAATAATTCATGGTTTCTGGATTTTGGAGCAACTCAACACATGACCAATCAATGTGAGATTTTCAACTCCTACATGCCTTACAGCACGAAGAAATTTGTTCATCTTGGTGACAATAATACTCACACTATTGAAGGTGAAGGTACTGTAAGATTGCGATAATAGCATAATCAATTCAAACTACTATCAAAGGTCTTATATGTTCCTAAACTTTCTACAAATCTGTTATCAATAAGTAGAATTACAGATTTAGGTCATAAGGTGGAGTTCGAATTTGATTAATGCAAAATTATTGATAGGAGTAATAAGATCCTTGCACTCGGCAAGAGGCAGAGATACTTATATAGATTGGCGCATTGTTATTTTGAATCTAGTCAAGCCTTGAAAATCTTTGTTTCCATCCAATTATTTGATGTATATATTTTAGTGTGCCATTCTTTTCTTTTATTGCAAGAATGCTATTCTTTATGTCTTGTTTCTGCCCAGTGCATGGTGATCTTCGACGCCTTAGTCACTGGCTTAATCTATTGCATTTGTGACTGTTAAGTAGCTCTCTTTCTAAGCGATTGCGTCCACTGATCACAAGTAGTTCTGCATGCAATTAGAACGATTCATGCACTAGCAACGACATTCTTAAACACACACTGTACATGACCCATTCATGCTCTTTCACACTAATGACTCACATAGTACATTCATTTACAACATATGAGACAGACATTGTAAGTGCCTTTGTGCATCGATTTTTTTTCTTTCGGACAGATTGTCAGTAATAGGCTCATGAACCTTCACAGATCGTGATTAGTTTTGGGAAGCACGCGGTTACGCCCGCTATTGTCTTGTGCTCACCTGCTTAATTGACTTGTATATTTTGTTACACATAATCTGATTATAGTTCTGTCTATTTCTACGTTCAGATTCGTGTCAATACTGCAATGCTTTTCTACGTTCTGTCTGGCCGTCTATTTGCTTCGTCTGGTTGTCTGCCCATCGCTTCTGAAAATTTATTGTTCTTGAATAATTATTTGTCTAGCTGTTCGCGACTGATTATTAGTCTCGTCTTTTGCAACTAATTCGCGACTGATTTTCAGTTGAGCTCAGTCTAGCTCTTCACGAATTATTCGCGACTGATAATTTGTCTAGCTGTTCACGACAAATTATCTTTATGATGTTTTGATGTTTGGCTACGTAATCAGATCGAACATGATTTCTATCACTAATGTTCTATTCGAGTCTGATAGGCGTAGTCATACTTGCATAGAGAGAGCAAACTTATTCCGTTCTGCACGAACACTTTCCATTCGAGTTCGTTTCTCTTTCGAGTTTTGAGTTCGCTTCTTTTCGTGTTCGTTTCTTTTTGAGTTACTCTCTTTTCCAATAGATCAAGCAAGATTTTGACAATTTCACACTCCTCCTCAAAATCTAGCTTGGTAAATCTAACATGCATCTATCTACAACTCCCAAGTGCTAATCTTAACTTTACAAATGGATCATTTGCCAATGGCTTGGTAAGTATATCAGCAATACAATCCGAAGATGAAACATGGATGAGCTTGACCTCCTTTGCTTGCACTTTCTCGCTCACAAAATGGTGTCAAATTTCGATGTGCTTGGTTCGAGCATGGAAGATCAGATTGTTTGCAAGTTGTTGAGTTGCTTGATTTTCACAATAAATACATGGAATGTCTTTAGCCTTGATCACATGAAGCTCCTCCAAAAGTCTTCTTAGCCATAGGATCTCCTTTGTTGTTGTTGTCATAGCTTTGTGCTCGGATTCAATTGATGAAAGAGAGATGGTATATTGCTATTTGGAAAGCCAGGATATAACTCCTCCACATAAGAATGTAGCAAAGGCACTTGTGGATCTTCTATCCACTTTGTCACTTGCAAAATATGAGTCCGAGTATGCTCTCAAACAAATATTAGTCCCTTGATACACAATGCCAAAGTTTCTTGTAGCCGAGATGTATCTTAATATTCTTTTGGCACTTTTCCAATGACATATTAGTGGACTTTGTATGTATTGACTCAACTTGCCAACACAAAATCTAAGATATGGTCTAGTGATGGTCAAATAGATCAAAGAACCAATAAGCTTTCTATAGGTAGTGATTCATCACTTTCCTTAGAAACTTTTACACTTAGTTCCATGGGAGTTTCAACTCCTTTACAATCTTTCATGCCAAACTTTTGTAAGATGGATCTAGCATACTTAGATTGACATATGAATGTAAAATCATTACTTCTAGTGACTTCTGTTCCAAGTATAACCTTTAGAAGTCCTAGATCTCCATCTTAAATTCACTAGACAAGGAAATTTTTACATCTCTAATGCCATAGAATATAGTCTTATGTTCGGCAATGCAAGAGGCAATATGGTTGAGATAGATGTTGGAAGACATTAGTATCTTATAGATTGAGCTTATCATCATTAAGAGTGATAGCCAAAGTGGTATACAACTAGCTAGGAATCCAGTATTTCATGCATGCACTAAACATAATGAGATTAAATATCACTTCATTACAGAAAAGCTTCTATCTAAAGAGATTGATGTGATACATAGGACTGAAAACTAGCTAGTTGATATCTATACAAAAGCTTTAAGTTATGATAAGTTTGAGTTTTTTAGAGAAAAACTCAAAGTATATAAAACAAACTAGGGGTTAAAGGAGAATATTAGAATAATAAGCCCAATTTATTTATGTTTATTTCTAGTTGTTACACATGCTACAATGATGAGGGCCATGTCGATGACACTTGAGTTAGTGAGTGCCCCGTACGGAGACCAGCTTACCATGCAACGGTACCCTCTAAAAATAAGTGCTTAACTATATGTACTATTTTCCTCTCAATTGTAACACATAGTTTTTGGAGGTCTATGGTGTGGGCTTAGTTTATTTCTAGTTCTCCATATTCTGTGGTTGATAGCTTGTTTGGATCGTAGAGTAAGACTATGCAAATCAATTTTTATCGCTCTTTTGCTTGTAAAATATTGATTATTTAATTTGCTCAAGAGATCTGACTTTTAAAATTTTGGTTTCTAGTACCTTTTGTATTATTTATCAATACTTATATATTAGCAAAACTCACTCACGTTGAATAAATTTACTCTAGAGTGTTAAATTGCCATAAGAGTGTCTAATATTACTTTGCAAATTGTATGCTCTCTTGAAATTTACATGTCTCATTTTTCCATTTCCCATCTTTGTATATAGCAGATTTTTCTCGTTGGAATTCACTAGAAAAATAGAACATACATTTATTGAAAAATAAGGATAGTGCAAGACTTACATCTTGTGCAACTTTGCCAAATTTCCAATGTACGATCGTCTTTTTTTATATTCCTCATCATGGAAGCCCTGATTACAACATGAACTTTGTCATGGATATAGCCAATGTATTAAGTCTAAAACCCACTCAAAAAAATTCAAGTAGAAATAGAGAAACGAAAAACAATGCAGATATACTGCAACCCATTCTACCTAGTCCAATACACATTTTCCACAAAGCAAGCACGACTTGACAAGATAACTTGCAATAAAATTGCATAGCCTAGGCTTCATGGATCCTCACACATGTGAGGATCAATGTTTCATAAATCAAAATGAAATCAACCTAATGAGTTTCCGCATGCAAAACATCCCCTTGGCTCCTAGTCATCATGCATGCATGCACAAAAGGCACACTTAGTGGGCATTAAGAATTGGTACTTATTTAAAGTAGTTTCGAATCATGCATGCACACAAGGCACACTTAGTGAGCATTAAGAATTGTTCTTTATTTTAAGTAGTTTCAAATCATGTCTTTTCCTATGTTTTAGAACCAAGACTTTGCCTCTAAGGCTAAAAACTTGTGAACAAGCTAAGCAGAATTGAACAAAGTCATGAGCAACATTGCAAATTTTCATTCGGTGAACATGCTTAAACACATTATAGTGTTATAGGTTAGGAAGGGAGGGATCCAACTTTCCATGATACTGACTATAAATGCTCTAGCTAGCCAATGGGTTGATGCAACTTTTCCTATTGCCCTAAACTAATTGAAATCATTTTGAGGGTTGAGCTCTTTGTCTCATATAGCAACTTCAAAGACTATTTGGAAGCTTACTTGTAAAGACTACTATAGGTTTTTAAAGCAAGCAAAATAATTATCCAAAATGGATTAATTTTCATTTTCTCTCGTAGTATTATCTAGTTGCAAGTAGAGAATCTTTGGTAGGTCATCACCAAATTCAGACATAATTTTATGAATAATGGTAATAGTCAAGTTGGGCTCATTCCAAACATTTGGGTTATCGAAAAATACCTTAAACTCCCCATTGAAAAACAAGTGTCCCTACTAGACAAACTTGAATAACTTAAGTTTTATTTTTTGGCACCCTCACAAATTGAGACAACATTGTTTTTTCTCTTGTCCATGCCATTAATGACCAATCCAAAATAGTTCCACTAAAAAGCAAAGAAAATGGGCCTTCCTCACTATCTCAACCCTCAAATCTTGAAGCTATTTAAGTTGGCAAAGCAATCTAAATTTTTGAAGAAAAGCAATTCTAGCTCTTGAAATGAAGAGGATGAGGTACCAATTTAGAATTCGAAAAGCAAAGAAAAAACTATGGCTAACATGCCAAAAGCTCCACAAGTTTTCTATGAAAGTTTTTTTGCTTCTTGGGACAACAATAAGGCCTAGTCTTATGTCTGTCAAAGCAACATTTAAATTTAATTCTATTCACAAAAGCAAAAAGGTTTTTAAACTATAGTTACTTTCGCCATTGCACCCATTGATTCAGAGACGGGTGATAGGCCAATGGATGTTACAACACTTATTCAATCCCACACACATTATTTAAAAATAAAATCTAGGGATCACGCACAAGCCATAGCTATGCCATTCACAATATGTGGACAATTTTGAGCAGAATAATTTGAGAGTTATTACTATTTTGTTCTTGGAGGAGTGCACAACTTGCAAACAAAGAGAGACAACCAGCTAGAGAGACAAATGCAGGGAATGAGAGATACATAGTAATAAATGTTAGACCATTTATAGCCAAATCAGATTACAAATAAAAAGGTCCAGAGGTTGTATCTTGTATCATTGTCATGCATTACATCATCTACTGAACAATTAAGTATTCGAATTGCAATTTATGTAACTAAACAATAAAAGGTTATCAGTTGGACAAACACCTTCCAAGCTAATTTCACATGTGTGTTGACTTCTAGTCAAACTAATGAATAAGCCTCCAATAGGGCTCAAGTTAATATTTGCGTATTTTTCACGTTTATCCTAAGATTCAACTTGCCATATTGAAGCTAGGATTTTCCTTGATGCCAAGAGATAACCAATGCTCCCTTTCTCAAATAGAAATTTGCCCAATACCTAAAATCACTTGAAGGTACATGATGAAGATCAAATTTTGACAATATGTGAATAAATATTTTTCAAATTTCATTCTCCCCATAGTGCATCGATTATGTGGCACATGGCATGCCATGTAATATTAACTACATTATGTCTCTAACTACAAGAAGATACTAACTAGATGCAAAAATTTCAATGGATTTCAATTTAAACAAACATGTCGCTTGTGAGGACCTCAACATGAGACAAATTTAGAAGTGACACTATTTGTCTCCACTCTGTACTACTAACAATCTTCTCAATGTCTCTTGAGAGGTGTCATGAAAATCTCTTTATGATATTGTGTCCACTTTCTTTCTTTTTGTCACGTATTAAAACTGGCTTTTTATTTTTCAATAACATAGAAGACTTGGACCCCATAGCTTGAGCCACTGTATCATGTGAATCATTCACAACCATTCAACTTTCTCATGTAAAACAAATTATATAGTCTATGTGATACTACAAGTACCAAATTGTGTAGTCTATGTGACCATTTTTGTTTGTGTTTCCAGCATACTGGCAATTCCATCCGTGTCCACTACCGTCCCCCACATTGTAGATAGAATTTGAAATCACACTTTATAAGCTTGCTTTTGATGGAAAGCCAAGTTCAATCAATATTGAAGATTGGAGGATTATTTTTTTCATCACCATTATTCTGATGAAGATAAAATCTACTTCATCTCATTGTGCTTTCAAGGACATGTTCGAGCATGGTGGGATACTCAAGTATATCTGATCACAAAGCTTTGGAGTAAATTTAAGATTACATGTATTGATAGTGTTACAAGCTTCTACATGAAATCATTTGAGTATCTTAAATAGACTGGATCTATACAACAACTCAATCAACAATTTCTGGAATCGAAGACAAAATTTGAATATAGAAAATGTTTGAACTACTATGTGAATTTCCTTCAAGCTCATATCAGAAATGTTCTTCAACCAACTCTTCCCAAATCCATTTGTGCAGCAGATTTTATGGACCTATGTGATACGATGGATCGTGTAGTTGCTATGGAGACAACGACTATCTAAATATGTTAGCCTTGCATTTGATGAAAGCATTCACTCCATTGGTGTGGATGGCTAGTTAGTCGGATCAGAATATAACTTCTTGTGTATTGAAGGTATTGGTGACAATGATTTGGTTTTCTTTGCTTTAGCAAGTTTCCAAGGATATGTTAGTCATGGTAGAACATCGTCTAGGGCTTTCTTCCTATGAATTAGAATAATTTTAAGGTAGTTTGTAGACAAGTTTTCAAACGATCCAATTTCATCCAATGGTGTTTGTGAAGGTACTGTACTTTAGGACCATAAATGGATCTACAAAAGATCCACAAGAGTGATTGGATGCTTGCTTAACAATCTATCAAAAAACTAGACACAAAAAAGTTGATCTAGATTGGCAATTTGACAAACAACAAGCATTAACAATCAAAACCATTGATAAACATTGAAATCCGAGCCCACACGTGTGTAATACAGGCTGTAGTATGGCCTTCAACCTGTGAAACAAGTAGAAATTGATTTGGTTTCATTTGGATCACAAAAACTCAATGTACATAGTGAACTAGCTTGAGATTGCCAATGAGCTCCAAAAATTTTCTATCTTCTCACTATGGAGAGAGGGAATACATAGCAAATTTGACTTCCTTATTGAAGTTAGGTGGATTTCCAGCATGTAATAAGGAAGTTAACTCACTCTCCTTGACCTAAAATGAAACCCTAGTCTATTTCCTAGAGTTATGCTTGGTAGGTAGTTAGTTGGTCAAATTTTCACCTTAAACTTAGGTGTAGGTCCTATAAAGTAGGGATGACCACCAAATAGACATGACCAACTCTCTTGACTTGACCTAACCTACATTAGGATGGGTTTCCCATGTGGCATCATGGCCTCACATGTGTGGGACCCACTTACGTACACAATTTACACTATGCTACATGGTTTTTGATCAAGCTAGATTTGCCAATTTTTGGCAATTCTTCACAGTGTTCTTTGAACCAAACATCTATAGTTGCAAAGTACAATAAAAAATTACAATAAATGGTTCCAGTATTCGACTATAGAGAAATATATCCTGTAAAATGACACACACACACACACACACACACACACACACACACACACACACACACACACACACACACACACACACACACACACACACACACACACACACACACACACACACACACATCGAAGCACTGTAGAAAGTTACCTGCAAACCACTTCTCTACAGTTTGGATTTTGACTAAGAGAAATAATGGAATATGCATTAGGGTACGAGCAACGAGAACAAAGGCTAAACATCAAAACCGAAAGGAAAGAAAAAAAAAAATCTGAATTTAAAGAAATGAAAATGCGGGCACAAAAATTGATCAATCAAAATGAAACATAAGTGGATAAACAATAAAAAAAAAAGGAGCATGAAAGTGAAATCAGTTCTAAAAATGAAGATGATTCCAACAATAAAGTAGATGAGCAAAGCGATGACAAAGGTCAAACTTCGAATCCAAAAATAGTTGCAGACAACAAAAGTCCTACTTAGGATTTAGATCAAGATGCACTCACAAATGGAAAAAATCAAGATTCAGATCAAGATGCAATGACAGATGGCAAAAATTAGGACTTAGATCAAGAAGCGTTTACAAAAGTCCTATTTGAGACAAACGAAGTCAAGGTTCAAGGAGATAATATTGTCAAAGCAAATGATGGTCAATTCAAGGACAAATTTTAGATATAAATGATGGTCAAGTGCATGAGTCAACTTCTGATCAAGAGGAAAATCAAGAATCAAATTATCATGCTTGGCAATTGGAGCAATTTGGTTGTAAGGACAAGTAGGTTCACATAGTTGAAGATCCATAAATAGGAAATCTTGGAAATAATAGTCAATATTTCCTACATGGAAAACTGGTCAATAGACAAGTGCAAAACTTGTTTCAAGAACCTAATGTGCAATGTCAAAATGATGGTATTGATTGTGAAAATTGTCAACTAGTTTTGTTGGTTTTATTTGGTAATTTAGAGGCCAAAGTTAGATTTAAAGTTAGAGATACATTTTTTAATGTTAATAAGGCCTAAAAATAGTATCTTTACTATTTTTAGCAATTAGATGAAGTGACAAGGTTAGATTTGGACCTATTTCTATTGGTTGATTGAGATACATTGAATCTAGTCAAATAAAACTAGATTTTTTGGTGAGTACTTGGAAACTACCAATTAGTGCAATTTTTTTATCCTATATATAGCAAGACTAGCATGAGAAACTTATCAAATGTTCTCATTATCTTTGAAGAATCCCATTCCCATTTTGTATTAATTTGCTTCCATCCCTTCAATTTAATTGATGATTCCATGGTGTGTTTCTCTTTATTCTAGCTTTAGTTTCATTACTATGGGTATTTGATTGGGTTTGGCACATGACACATATGCCCCATGAAATTGTTCTACAAAATAGTTGTGAAGTCTCTTAGCTTTATCAATGGCTAGTTAGGATGTGAAATTAAATCTATTGGGCATGCAACACTAACACAATATAATGTCCCTTCAAGGGTGAAAGCTTTTTGACCTTTTCCCACCCTTGACGGTGATCCACCTTCAAGCATAGGTCCCTCAACCTATTAATCTAATTCAAGTTTTTCTGCAATATATAAAATAATTGTCTCTGTTTTTGCTTTACAACATGCATGTGGACCTTTTTGTTTTGTTTCTATAAAGCATTATGCACCTAAAGCTTATGGACATTAGACGCACATGTAATATGCCTACAATATCTGCATGATGCTCATAGAAAATGTTTGAATATATGTAGGAATGACATGGCTAATAAAATCACTTTTGTTGGTGAACAAAAAGGAAATATATAAAAAAAAACTTATTAATTAAGGTTTTTTTTTAAATTATAAATGCAAGCCCTAACCATACAACTTTTGACAATTTGAGAACCTTGGGCTTGAAGGTAGTAGCTCAAGGATCTACAATTCTAAAATCGTCAAAATTTCTTACGATTGAAATTTCCTACAACATAAAAATCGTGTGGAGGCCCCTTCAATATCATGTTTTTGCTTGTCATTTCACATAAAATCTACTTGTGAGCTCCATGGAGTCCATAGGCTTTATGGGGTGTTCACTAAAATTACTCATTCATAAGCGAAGGACTTTGTTCTCTATAAGGTTCTCAAAAACACAAAAAATGTATGATGAAAGGATTTTAGGTGTAATTTAAAATCAAGTTAGGTCGGCCTTTATGGGTGTTAGGAATCATAGCCCCAAGGCATTGTAGGAGGCAATTTTTAAACATTGCCTAAAGTGATTCTTAAAAATAATGGCACCCAAGGACTTTTCTTAGGTAGGGCATCTCACCCATGAACACCAAGGTGAAACTATAGTAGAGTTTTATGACATGTTTTATTTTGATTAAACTCCAACAATAGGTCATTTTTCGTTCGAAAGGGTAGCACACACTCAAGGGATGTTGCTCGAGCATTGCATCTCACCGACAAATGCCCAAGGTAGAGTTTTAAGATGTTTTACTTGGCTAAAGTCCAAGGACTAGGGCAAGTCATGCATTGGGCCCAATTGAGTCCTAGACTTTATCCTATTTACCGCACACACGAGAGAGAGAGAGAGAGAGAGAGAGAGAGAGAGAGAGAGAGAGAGAGAGAGAGAGAGAGAGAGAGAGAGAGAGAGAGAGAGAGAGAGAGAGAGAGAGAGAGAGAGAGAGAGAGAGAGAGAGAGAGAGAGAGAGAGAGAGAGAGAGAGAGAGAGAGAGAGAGAGAGAGAGAGAGAGAGAGAGAGAGAGAGAGAGAGAGAGAGAGAGAGAGAGAGAGAGAGAGAGAGAGAGAGAGAGAGAGAGAGAGAGAGAGAGAGAGAGAGAGAGAGATTGTCAAGGAGTTTAAAGAGAAAACAAAAATTCATACAGGATGATGTTCGGCCAATTCAACACCAAATCCCAATATGTGATCTCCATTAGAGATGTCATGAATGGACTGAGGAATCTTATGCACTTGTTTGTTAAAATCCGCCAGTTGAGTTGTAACTATGAATCCTGAGTTCATATTACACACCAATTAGTCAATTTTCTTGCTTGCATCAAATGCCTTGAGAGTTTTATCATCTACAAAGCTCCTTAAGCACATGACTCACATGATTCACAATCTTTGGTCTACTACTAGTAATAGCATAGTAAGTATCTTCTAGGAACTAGAAAGGCATAATAAAGTAACCTTATAGATTTTTATTTTAAATCCATTGTGATGAGAAATGCAATTGATTCAAACTTTGTAAGACATCATTCTCCCACCAAACACAAGTACATGTATGCATATGCCCACAATACACAAGCCCTCTTCGATTTATTGGCGAGATAAGGAGTTTCCCTCAATTGGGACAATGATCAAGTATACTAAAAAAATTCAACTTTATGTTCATTCAATCTCTCTCTCTCTCTCTCTCTCTCACACACACACACTCACACACACACACACACACACACACACACACACACACACACACACACACACACACACACACACACACACACACACACACACACACATTCAGTTTAAGCTGTACTCCTATCTCTCTCAATTTATTCTCTCTTCCAAGTTCTCTTACTATACTCATGCTCTATTACTATATTACTCTTTTTTCTTTCTCTTTTTTTTTAACTCACTATTTCATGTTTGTGACATGTAGCCAACCCAATAAGGATTCAAAGTCTAGTGCTATTGGCAAGGAGAACATTGGCTCATGATCTAGTTAGAATATATTTTAGATAAATTTATTGTTTTACTTTAAAAATTAGTAATTTGTCTAGAGGTTGCACTTGAATCATTAGTGTTGTACACAAATACTTATGAGTTGATATGGCTCCTTCATGTTGTTATACATTTCAGATTTAGTTTAATTGATGATTTGTGAGCTAATTTTTTTAGATTTTTAATCAACAATAAATTTCTCTCACCGACTTATAAGAAGTCATGAAAAGACTCTTGACGTTGGATGGAGTCAAATTTTATGGAGGAATGAAGGCATATAATAGCTGCATTATGTCCTAATTTTTTCTTTTGGATTCCTTGACCGTCGATGCCAAGGGAGTTTCAGACGATCAAGAAGAATTCAACCTTGGACAAATTCATAAGCACCAACAAATATCCCATGGAGATTGATGACCAACAACAAATTGACTGTCGCTAGTTATACAATATTCTGAGGGTCAATGAAGCTTTTAAAATTTGCACGATTTTTGATGAGAATAATATTGAAGATCTTAATGTGTATATCGAGGATATGATTTGACCCTTAATATTGAGTATGAAATCGAGGATAACTAAGAAATATATATTTTTTCTATTTATACACAAAAGCCTTGGTATTTACCATGAAAATTGTTCAAATTGTTGTGGTGACATTTTAATCTTCGTCCAACTTTAATCTAGACCTGCAGATTTCTTCGTGTTTTTACACAGTCTACATAACTACTCGGAAACAGTTTACAGTGTCGACATTTTCGGGATTTTCTCTCACTTCGGCTATTTCGCAAAATGCCAGATGCCAGATGTCTCAAATGTTAAGGAAATGACTTTAGCAAAGACCTTCATGTTTTTTGAATTTTTTTCGCATTTTTCGCAAGACAATTTATTGTTTGTGTTAAAGGCTACAGACTTGCTCTAACCGTTTAGCAAGTAAATTTCTAGGAAGACTATCTGGATGGATGCCAGTACATCACAGCCAACTATATGACGCATTTGACGACCTAATTAGCTGACCTACTATTGGACGTTGCCGCATTTGCTTAGTATAAATAGCTGCTCATATTTCTACATTTGTGTGTGTTGATCTCACAACATTCATGCAATCAAGAAATCAGCAAGTATTGAATAGTTAGCTCCCTCTCAAGCCTACAAGCTTGGTCACTCTTGAGCATTCTAGCTCATTTCTTTAGAGTTGATTAGAGATTGCTATTGCGCTTACTGCTTATCAGTAGTTGCGCTTGATTCAGACTTTTATTTAGTCGCTCAGAGATAGCTTGGAGTACGCGGCTTTGATTCGCAAGCTTTTGTACTCATTTACATCTGTTTTGTCTTCATACTTAGTGAACTAGCTCGAGATTGCCAAAGAGCTCCAAAAATAATCTATCTTATCTTCTCACTATGGAGAGATGGAATATATAGCAAAAGTGACTTCCTTTGTAAAGTTGGCGAATTTCCAACATGTAATAAGGAAGTTAACTCAGTATTTTTGCCCTAAAATAAAACCCTAGTCTATTTCCTAGAGTCATGCTAGGTAGGTAGGTAGGGTCAATTTTCACCTTAAATCTAGGATGTAGGTCCTATAAAATAGGAATCACTACCAAATTGACTTGACCAACTCATTACACTTGATCTAATCTATAGTAGGGTAGGTTTCCCATGTGGCTCCATGGCCTCACACGCGTGGGACCTACTTATGTACATTTTACATGATTCTACATGGTCTTTGATCAAGCTAAATTTGCCAATTTTTGACACTCCTCAAATTTAGCTTGATCTATTTACAACTCTGTTGCTAGATGAATGAATGCCTTTAGAAGTTTCTAAAAAATCCAGCTACAAACAAGGAACTTTTGAGACTCCAATAGAGAATGATGTCCTTGAAGGACCTTTCACCACCTCTTAAAGGATCCCTTACAAGATGTTCCACAAATGTGTCGATATACATGTAGCACAATTCAAAAACTATACATCATGCCAAGCCATGGATTCCAAGGCATTTTGTGCACTTGAAGATACATCAATTAACCTATTAAGTGCATACATAATGTTGCCAAAGACAACTTGCCTTGCTTGATCCATATGATTGAGCCTTGATGGCTCCATCTTGATAATCAAGGTTCTTCTTGGAGCCCTCGGGTCTTGAGCTTGCTCCTCCACTTGACTTGACTCCAGGCCATCAATGAATTGAATAAGGTATTGATCCAAAGGTGCCTCTTCGAGTTTAAAATTTTCCACTCTTGAAAGATCACATTTCCACCATTGACAACTTCTTTGGTGAATCTCTATTTGATGAGCAAAACATTATCATTATTCCTATCATTAAAGTGGGATAATCTTTGGTCCTTACATTGGAATGATCATGCACAAAGCATGTGGACACAAAGATTTCCAAAACAAATGATGTTTCATCTTTTATGACTCTATTCAAACTATTACAAAAATAGTTATCCAATGAAATTGCTTTATCAACAACAAATGTAGATTTGAAAGCATCTAATTTCATTGTCTTGTCATAAAAAGTACTAAACACCATGAATCTTAAATATAAGAAACAAGCCACTTTATGTCTACTAATACTATCCAAAAAGTATTAAAAAATAGTAGACCCTCCGAGGCTCTCCACCCTTGCAAGATGCACACTTGAATGGACCTTTTGCATGCAATTTGATGACTCGGCCTTTTTCATTGAGGACCTCATTGGAACTCTCATGTTTTGAGGCTGATCCTCAAGATCTCCCTCCTTTTGATGCTCCTCTTCAATGCTAGCAAGATCACACTTTGCCAAGATCTCCACTTGAGTGATCTCCTCCTTTGCCAAGTTCACATTCTCAAAAGCAATATTAGCTTCCAATTTAAACAACATCCAATCCACTTTCCAAAAGTTTACCAGCACTAGCATATTCTTGGTGATTGATGGTACAAAAAGAACATTTTCTAGATCCATACTTATTGAGGATTCTAGATACAAAGAGATGGTACCAACACCATCTATCCTACACTCTTCATCACTTGCAGTAAAGACAAAATTTTTAGCATCATTGAATGAGTGTAAAGTTGAGAAAAAGTCCTTTTCACAAGTCATGTGGGAGCTAGCCCCACTATCAATCCACCAAGTGTCTCTTGAATTGCCATTGCTTGTTGAAGAGGATGTAGATGCCATCAAGAATACATATCCTTCATCCTCCTCTTCATGTGCATGGTTTCTTGTGCTACTGTGAAGTTTTTCTATAGTTGGCAAAGTGTCTTGGATGGAAAAACTTTGGACCAAATTTGTGAAATCATCTCCTAGACCATTAAGGATGATTTGTACAAGCTCTCCATCATGAATCTTCTCTCCAATGGAAGCCAACTCCCTATTTAGAGACTTGATTTTAAGCACATAGTCTTGTGCAGTCTCCTCACTTCTTCTCATGCTTTGCAAGATTTGGTTTCTAAGCATGAGGACTCTAGACGTGTTGCTTGATTCATATATTGATTTTAAAGAATTACAAGCCTCTTTAGCACTAGTACAAGATGATACTTCTCTCCAAAGATCATTGCTTACATTCATCTTCGCACAACGAAGTGCTAGTCTAGATCTCTTCTTGTATCTAACCAATCCATGTGCACCTAGAGGTTCATCTTCATCTTCAATCAAGAACTCATAAAGGTCTTGGAGCACCATTAGTGTTTCCATCCTAACCTTCCAAATAGCATAATTTGTAGAATTCAATCTCTCACTAGCTTCTAGAGGCATGCTCCAATAGATCCCATCTTACTAGTGATTTCTACAAACAAGAAATTGATTTGATTGACTCTAGAAACTCACAAAGGTCTCTCTTGTAGTGTTTAGGGTTTACAATTTGTGAAATTTGTAAACCCTAAACACTAAATTTGTGATCAAATGAATGTAGTGCATTCAATGTAGGTTCGGAGATGCCCACACATGTGAACAGTATGGATTTGGATCCCTACCAAGTTTGGAATCAAATCCCCTCACCAAAATCAAAATTCTAGTTCGCCCTCTCAATACTAGTTTTTAGCACCAAAACTTGCTAAAAACATTGATCAACATTGAAATCCGAGCCCACACGTGTGAAACGTAGCCTGATGTACGGCCTTTAGAGAGAGTTTGAAGTAGAAATCAATTTGGTTTCATTTGGATCACAAAAACTCAATGTACATAGTGAACTAGCTCGAGATTGCCAATGAGCTCCAAAAATAATCTATCTTCTCACTGTTGAAGAAGGCTGTTTAACTTGCTTTTTATTCCTCTAGCTAATGCAGCTGGAAGATGAGAAAATAGAACCTCATGTCAATTTCCAATCGACTTGGTTGCTTCCCCAATCCACATCAATATTATCGATAATATGTTTTTGTTTGATGAATCATGTATCTTATGTTCCAATATTTTGCTCCCTACAACTATCTGAAAACCTTTTTGATTCCTTACCAATGTTTTTTTGTTGGATTAGACATGTGTTGTGCAAAAATTCTTACCAGTCAGGTTGTGTACCAGATACCAGGTACATGAGCTTTCTAGTTGTCTTTTGGTGTTCAGTTTCTTTTTTTCTTTCCATTATTGGTGATCCCAAAGGCTTACATTGATCCTTATCACACCCTTTCAAAATATTACATATATACGTTTGTTGATCTATGATAATTTCCTTGTTGAGATTCTTCTTTATGCATACACTTAGACAATGATGTAAATTTGCTACGTCATTTGCTACAAAATTTTCTTTCAATTTTCTCTTAATTTTTCATAATAATATTATAAAGCTCCTTGCTACCAACAAATCATCTACATAAACGACAATTATGTAGATCCACTTGTTCCTCTTGAGGATGTAAAGACTCATGTCATATTCACGTCTTTTGAAAATTAATTATTTAATTTAAGTACCAAGCCTAAACCGATGACTATTTTAACCCATCCATATATAAATTTGTACAATTTACATATCATGTCTTTTTTTGTGGCAAATAATCTGTGTTGTCCATATAGATTTCTTCTTCAAAATTCCCATTTAAGAAAGTCATTGTCACATTCATTTTTTGTATATCTCGATCTTCAACTATTGCAATTGACAAGACAAGCCTAATTGTGGTTAACCTTGTTGTTGGTCAAAATACTTCGTTTCAATCTATGCCTCATGTGTGTATCCTTTTGCTACAAGTCTAACTTTATATTTTTCCACTATTATTCCATCTGGTCCATGGTTTGTGCTGAACACCCGGTGTTTTAAATTATCGTTCTCCCTTGTGGTCTCTTGATTAGAGACCATGTACTATTTCTCTTTAATTATTCTTTCATTGCTTTTTCCCAAAATTCTGATTCAAGTTTTGATAAAGCCTTTTCTAGGGTAGATGGATCTTCTTTAACCTATTTTTCCTCCACATATGCGTATTCTTGGAGCTTAGTTGCTTGTCTCTTGACTCTTCATGCATTCTTAGATTGTATTGTCGATTTTGCTTCGTTCTCTTTTGACTTAGTCTATTTGTAGTCTAGTGGCTCTTCTTCAAGATATTATCTAAAGACATAAGGTTGATCTTTTGATTCTTGTAATCTTTCACATTCCCCAAATGTTGTTTCTTCAAAGATGACATACCTACTGATTTTATGGGTCAAACAACTTGTATGCCTTAGATCCTTCTAGTTTTTTCCTATAAAATCTAACTTCTTCATGATATCTTGTCATGCATGAACATAGGCAGCACACCAAAAAACTTTAGGGTTTTATTTTAGACATTTTTCTTCTACAATAATTCCCTTCACATCTCTAGTTTTGATTCTATTGATGAGATAAACTAATGTGGTGGCTACTGCTACAATCCAAAAACTCTTATGTAATTTTAATAAGTTTGGCACACTTCGGGCCATTTTGACTATAGTTATGTTGTTTGCTCTGCGATCCCACTTTTACCAGTTGATGAATAATACCACTCAAAAACTCTAAAATGACTTATTGTGGATTTTATTCTAGACCATTTTTCCTCTACATTAATTCCCTTCACAATACTAGTATTGATTCTATTGATGAAGTAAACTAAGAGATGGCTACAACTACAATCGAAATATTCGGTTTAGCACACTTCGGGCCATTTTGACTATAATTCTATGTTTTTACTCTATGATCCCACTTGTATCAGTTGATGAGTAGTACCCTCTTTTTCACATCTATTTTTCATTCAATTCGATTTGTTTTTGCTCTTCAATTTGGTCTAAGGTTCTTTATTCTTTTTCCTATCTGGTGAACACTAACCTTTTGAACTTCATATAGTATTCATATGTTTCATCTTTTAACAAAGGCTATTCATGAGAAATCATCTATGAATGTTAAAAAATATCTTACTCCTATGAAATAAATTTCACTCATGGGATGACAAAGGTCAAAATTTACCAACTCGAGGATCATTTTTGATCTAGGAAAAGAAATATGAGGCTGATTTTTGCATACACAATCCTTGTAGACATTATTTGAAGATTATGTCACCATTTTTAGTCCTTTGATTTAGTTCTCCTTTTCCATCATTCTCAGCATTTGATATGACATGTCCTGAATGTTAATGATAGATCAGGTTACAATTTGTAAAAAGGTTACCTTAAGCCAAAAGGGTGGATATGTGGCCCCTATCCATGTGTTAGCTTGTGAGAATAGAGAGAAAGTATTAAATAAGAAGTGAATGCAAAAAGACACATAATAACATACAAGTTTTTTATTACTCTTGTCCTCCGGAGTTACATTCTTATGTCCTTCCTAAATACGGGAGCAACACCACCACTGCAATGACATTGGTGGTGCAGTAGCCATCTAATGAAGATGGGTAATGATATCACTATTTTTTAGAAACTTGGTACCATTCCCCACCCCTAGATGTGTGGGCCACCACCATTCTTGCTATGGTAGTGTGACACCCCTAAATAGCATTGTTTGATTGCTTCTGTGTAAGTTGTGTACGTTTGTATATGGTGGTGGCAATGTGTTATAAATCTTCAAGAAGATCTCAGACTGCTTCTCAAGACATGAAGGAAAACTGCATTTTGGGATCCACTACTAGTAAACGATCATTTATTTGGTTAGAGTTGACGCTATATTAGATAGGCATCAAGTTCAGACATGATTCACAATATTCAAGGCATTGTTAATCCAAAGTCATACGTTGCTTTTTACGTGGGAGGGAAGGCCGTCGTCATTGGCTTGAACATTCCATCATAACTCCTGAAAATTATAACAAAATTGCTCACACAAAATTCTGGTTCTATAACAAAATTGCTCACACATAATTCTGGCTCTATAACAAAATTGCTCACACATAATTCTGGCTCTATAACAAAATTGCTCACACATAATTCTGGTTCTATATTGACATGAACATTATGATTCTGGAGTTGACTCCAAAATACAAAGAATCCTAAATCTTCAAGTATCTATCAACAAATTATCAACAAGTAATCAGAAAAAAACTGAATGCGTGCTGAGGAAAAAACGTGCGAGATCTATAAAATAGAACATCAAAATCCAAGTTGCTGTATCAGTTTAAGTTGCAGCCGATTTATGAACTGAATTCACTATAAACGGCTCAGTTGCTTACTGTAACCTCCATGGCGTGCTCCAGCCCTCGGAAAGAACTTATTCGGCACTGAGGAGATCCTGCTAGCCTGTCTGAGTGTGCACGCTGCTGTCCCAGAACTGCAGGTTATAGGTTCTGCTAAACTGAATTGAACTGCAAATTTTAGTGCCATCAGCTAAGAATTGGTAGAAACAAAAAACATCGCTGTGCGGACAGTGATCACTTTGAAGAAAATCAATACTGATTTTGTTGCGCCATCAAAGCAAATCGATCTTGCCAGACTAGAAACATGGTCCTCTAAGATTATTAGGAGAAAACACCCCCCTTGCACTAATCCACAAAGCTATGGATCGATTTATACGGACATCGATCGATCTGAAAACTTGAATACGTCTCTCCACCAAGCTATGGATTGAATGAATTATACGATCGATCGAGAGGGAGACGGAAGGAGGGAGAGAGCAATAGGGAGAGGGAGGGAGAGGGGGAGGGTGAGGGCTGGCCCTCAAGGGCGGAAGCCCTTCCTCATGGCGTTATGCCACGAGCTCCTTCTTTGGCGTAATTTTGTTTTTTAGATTTTTTGTCGTAATTTTTTTTACACGCGACTTTCGCGCACAAGGTGCACGTAATTTAAAAAAAAAAATTCCATGCACCTTCCAGCATCCAAAAGGTGCATGTAAAATATAAAAGGGGGAGTCACAAAGATTCCGCTATGGGAGGTGCCTCCCTTTTTTTCATGAAAAGGTCAAAAGTGATGTTAAGAGCACGTGTCACTGGATTTGTTGCTTTATAAAGTGCAGGGAAAAAATTCTTCTTTGTATTTACATCTACGCTTAAAAGCATAGATGTGAGTAAAAGCACATTACAAATTTATAACATGTATGTGTTTACATACAAAGCAAAAAGGCACCTTACATTTTGTAAAAGTATAGATCTCTTTACCCATATACGTAATGGATACCTATAGCAGATTCTGCCCATTTTTTGAGCAACTTAAAAAGCAGAATATTCATGTGTTTTTTTGCAATTACATGTGTAGTTTGCAGACTGGATTTTCCTCTCCTCGCATCAATCCCGTTACGAATACCACGTGGCTTCTCTAGAGTGGTTAGCAGAGTCAAAGTGCTCATTACATTGCGTAAAATTCATGTGAAAAAAAGTCAAAGGTATCCATTATGAAATGGAAGGTGTCAGGCACATGACATTCTGTCCGATTCGGTTTAAAATTCTCTAGAGGGGCTTCTCTAGAGTGGTTAGCAGAGTCAAAGTGCTCATTACATTTCGTAAAATTCATGTGAAAAAAAGTCAAAGGTATCCATTATGAAATGGAAGGTGTCAGGCACATGACATTCTGTCCAATTTGGCTTAAAATTTTAGACTCGGCCTAAATTTTTTGGAAAGCCGAATCGGGCATAATGTCATGTGCCCGACTCCTTCCATAAGACGTTAATGTTTGCCAACTAGCCCTATTGTCTTATCTATGTGTGGTGAATTGTGCAAGGTTTGGAAACTTATGGTCCTTCCATAAGAAATTTGATGATTTTATGTCACCTTGTGAAGGGGTTGACACATAACACAATCAATGATTTTTTGTCAACTTGTGCAGGGGTTATAGTGAAATTCTAAGGACGTGGTGCCTCACAATTTCCCCATCTTTTATCAATACAAACACAAGTTTCTTCTTGGGAATGGTTTCACAGAGAGTAGGAGATAATTGCAAAGGGCCCAGATATTGCATTTTGATTGGTGGAGTCACTTCAAGTGGCCTACCCCTTGTGTAACAACCTTATTTTTCTCTTTCTGAAAATGGAGTTTGATTCTACACATTTGGTCTTGCAATTTGACCCTTGGTTAAATTATTTAAATGTCTCCACTTTGGCCTCGAGCTGATATTTGACTTTTTTTCACATGTGCCACTAGAATCAATGCTTAAAATACACAATAATGCCTTTCTAAGTATAGATATAAGGAAAAACACATTATAAAATTTTTAAGATGTGTTTATTATAAATAGAAAGCAAATAAGGCACCTTAGGTTTTGTAATATGCTTTTATTATACATGTAAAAACTACAAATTTCTTACATTCAATTAAAAAATAGTAAAAATAAAATATATGACATTTTTGTTTTAGTGCTTGTTGGGAAGGCACTCAAATGAGGGTCTTCTCTTTCACGTTAATGTTTGCCAACTCTATTATCCTATCTATAAGTGGTGAATTGTTGAAAGCTTATTATTTTTCTCTTTTTAAAAATGGAGCTTGATTCCACACATTTGGTCTTCCATTTTAACCCTTGGTCAAACTATTTGAACGTACTCTATTTTGGTCGCAAGTTTATAATAATTGTGGTATAATGCCACAAAAGCCTTGCCATGATGTTGAAATTGTTGGATCAAAGAAGAAAAATTACATAGTGAAATTATTTGTCTTTCCTTTGACTTGGTTACTTGAGACTTTAATAAAATAACACCATCCCACGAGTCCTGCCAGAGCTTTGTTTTACAAATTGAACGGGCCATCCAATTTTCTCAAAATTGCCACACTAGTACCCAAAACAATGGGATGGGGGCGACTATTATATATGGTGATGTGGAGCCAAACAACCAGAAATAGAAGCACGCTCTTGATTGCCCAGGTAAAAAATCCTTCAACACCATTGACCAATCCATCATTAATGTTCAGACTTGAAGCACATATATAACTCAATTAGCATATCATGTTTAACTCTAGTAATAGTTGGTAAGCCAACTGTTTTTTTAGAGAAATGATCTCTTTTCTTCAAGGTGTTGGATAAACCTAAAATGTTCATACCAAATCTTTTCCTTGGCCATGACATTCCCTATGGACAATCATCATATATATGTATCTCCATAATTGTTGGCCAAAAGTGTCATGTGCCAACCTTAGCATTGAAACATCTAATCCATTCATGAACATCAAATTACAATGGGAATGCAAGAAATCAAGAAAACTAGTCAAAAATCAAGAAGATAGATAAATGTAGAAAACCTTCACAAAAATAGACAAAGTAAGGATTCTTTATTCATCATTAATGATCATTCACAAGATAGGGCCTATTGCTAGAGCATGATCTAAGCTCTCATGTGAGTGTGGCACATAAACCACCATTTCCATCAAGAAAGCTCTCAAAGAGAAGCTCCAAGATCTCTTAAAAACCATATTTCAAACATGAACAATAGCCTCCAAATTTAGCATGACCTTAGCTTTGGGCCTTACAACCATTATTACAAGTCTGCTATTCACAAATATAGCGAGGTTGTTCAAGCCTCTTTGTTAACAATCCTAATGACTAATTCTAGTATAACTTAGCTCCATGGCTATATTTGGCAATTCATTAGTAAGCTCATGGGCTCATTAAATGCAGCACATGACACTCCCCCTACTTTAAGCATTTTTGCCCTAAAAAATGAAGACCACGTAGTCCTTTGTTGAGTGCCATGTTTCATGAATCCTTTACGAAAGTCGAGAAATATTTGGCCACCTTGAATAAGAAACACCATCACATAAACATCAAATATGCTAGATCCATTCACACCATCATCACTTGAAGACACCTTTGGAATATTCCCCTCATCAAAAATGACATCTCTACCAATAATCACCTTATTAGTAGGAGTGTAAACCTTGTAGGCTTTACTCATCTCACTATATCCAACAAATATACCTTTCCTTGAAGATGGGGATCCTCCTTGGTCCTATAATCAAGAGTTATGTTGATATAGCATGTGCATCCAAAAGTTTTAAGAAAGTCAACTCTCGGCCTTCTTTTGAATAGCATCTCAAAAGGTGTCCTTCCATCCAAATTAGCACTCAATAGCCTATTGCACAAGAAATTCGCACACAACAAAGCTTGAGCCCAAAATGGCTTATCAAGGTTAGCACTTAACCTCATGGCTTTGGCACTTTCACATAAAGTCCTATTCTTTCTCTCGGCCACTCCATTTTGTTGTGGGATCCTTGGCATTGTATACTCCCTCTTGATCCCATGCTCATCACAAAAAGCCTTAAACTTGGTAGATATGTACTCTCCACCATTGTCACTCCCCAAGCATTTGATCCTTGTAGAAAATTGGGGTCATCATCAACAAGAGCATCATCTAAGGCCAATGATGATCCAAAATCAATATTCATGTGATTTATCCTATCAATAATATTCTCGATCTCTCTTGCAACTCTTTTCCTTCTTCTGCAAAAGTTGAAAATGTTAGATGTATCAGTCTCTCTCTCTCTCTCTCTCTCTCTCTCTCTCTCTCTCTCTCTCTCTCTCTCTCTCTCTCTCTCTCTCTCTCTCTCTCTCTCTCTCTCTCTCTCTCTCTCTCTCTCTCTCTCTCTCTCTCTCTCTCTCTCAAGTCTATGACACCTAGATAATTAATAAACTAAAATTTTTATGACATCACCGATTTGACATATTATTATGTCATAAAATCCTAAAAAACTTGTCAAATTACTTGTTTAATAACAATATGTACTATTTTTTATCTCATGATTTTGTCTTGTATGTCAAATCTCAAGAAAAATAAAATTTATAACAATATAAAACTAGTTTTAACAATTAAATACTACCATAATGTCCTTTGAATTGATTTTTTTTATGTTCCATCATACTAAAAAATATATTTTATGTAAGATTTTATATCAAATCCTACAATAAAATATTCTCATAAAATCTAGAAAAGATTATGACTTGCATGAATGACCTTTAAAGCATGCAAGCCCATGTGGGGGACCCTCTCACGTGTGAAGAGAGGAAAAGAAAACCGTGTGGAACATCCACGCGTGGATATTGTGTGGATTATCCATGCGTGGATAACTTTTGCGTGGATGATCCACACAAAACTTGAATGCCAATAAAACCGCATTTTCGCGAGCATTCTTGCTCCTCTTCTTTTGCTTTCAAGTTTTATAGGTTTTCCTAATCTAGTGTTTAGTGCTCTTGCTTGCTATTGCTCTTCCAAGCTCTATAGATCTTGCTTGCTTGCTTGCTTTTGGTTGCTCTTCCTTGCTAGTGATCTTGCTCTTGCTATTGCTTGCAACCTCTTCCTAATCTATTTATTTTGCTTGCTCTTGCTTACTATTGATCTATTGCTTTCTTGTCATTGCTTACTCTTCTAATCTAACACTCTTCACTACTCTTTCACTCCCATTCTCCACTACTTTCTAACTTTAAAGTTTTTCTTTGATACAATGTCTTCAAGTGGTAGGTCAAGTGGGAGACCATCTAGGAGAAGAGCTCGTGAGGAGCCCAAAGAATATAATCAAGAGTGGTTTGAGAATCTATCTCCTCAACAAAGAGATAGAATAAAAAATCTTGTGTTATCTTCTTCGGGTGAATCATCTGAGAGAAGAGCTTCCGAAGATGCCCCTTCCTAGGAATTGTGTAATGTGTATTATGATCTTAATCCACACCACATGGTGGAGCTATAAAAATACACGTGGCAATGTAGTTCATGCCCGTTTGTGTGATTTAGTTGCTTTATACTTTGGTAAAGATTACATGATCGATTGGTCCTCTAATCGGTTCAAGACAAAAATAAAATAATAGAGACTTTATATTCTGAATTCCCTCAATCCAATGCTTTTAGTAGGACTTGGGCCTTGAATTCAATGTGCCTTTGGATTCGAAACAAAAGGCAATTGATGAGAAGAGCCGTTAGTAATCCCAAGAATCCCATGAAACCTGGATGGTGCTCCAAAAGGGAATGGAGGAAGGTGAAAGGGGAATTGTTGCAAAACAATTGATGAGGTTCATGAATCGCGATTTGGATTTCGCAGTCGTGAAGCTTTTGCGAAGGAACCACGATCCTCTTGCGACTCGAATGGAGTTCAGATGCGATCGCTGGACACTGTCCGCTGAATCACTCCTACAGTCCTCCAGAATGTAGTCAAGCACTGTGATCTACGTTTATAAACTTAATGCAGCATTCAACATAGTTTCAACCAAGGTGCGGAATTAAGATGAACAAGAAAACTCAGACATACGAGTAACAGCAGACGCATTTGCATTTGAGATCAAAGACAACAAGAGAAATTATCTATATTGAATCCACGCAGTGCGTTGGTGTGGGAGAAACACGGTTCTCTCATGAGTAATCGTCTCACTTTACTAGCGGACAGTGGAAATCTCTATGGATCTTGATCAAAGAGCTCGTCTCACATGCAGGTGGACTTGTTGTCTGTATTTCGTCTTGATTGCTTACTAGCATCAGACTACTACGTTCCACTGTATGTGTATTCTGTTGATCTATATGTCAAGTATCACCTAGTAAGTATGGTCGCTCTATGTAAATCTAAGATTAGAGTGATGAAGCATCTACAACTAATCAAGGAATTGCAAGAGTGGCAGATTAGCCACGACCTAAAATGTATCTGCTGACGTCATACCATCAGATCATATATCTGTACTTCTGGGTACTTGCATGATCTCGCTGGTACTCTTTGGAGCGTGGAGGGTAGGAGAAGGTTTTGTTTTGGTCGTTTGCCTTCTCTCGTACTGGATCAAAAAAGATTCTCGTTCATGAATATTTCGTGTTCGCAAACCGTTCGTCTTTGTCTGCTTCGACTTTTGAGTTCGCGAACCGTTCGTCTTCATTTCCTTTGACTTTCGTGTTCGTGAAACTTTTTGTGCTTCTTGTCTCCAGATCTTCGAGTTCGCAAATGTCTTCATCGGGCTGAGGGCTGAAAGCTAGCAAGGCTTCGTAATTAGAAACATTTTGTTTCTTCAGCTCCCTCTCAAAGCATGATAGCTTTACGATCCCGAGACTGCTCCTTTGTCTCTCAAAGAGTCCTTTGTCCAGGAGGGCTTTAGTGAAGATGTCAGCAACCATGTCTCTCGTTCCGATGAAGGTGGTCTACAACATCTTCTTCTCAATTAGATCCCTGATCAAGTGGTACTTAATTGCAATGTGCTTCGTTCTAGAATGGAACATGGAATATTTTGTCAGGTGTATTGCAGAGGTGTTGTCCATCTGCAAGACTAGGGACTCGTTCCTTGTTTCGTCCAATTCGTCCAGGAACTGACTTAGCTAGATTATTTCGTTGGCCATCTTTGCTGATGCAACATATTCTGCTTCGTAGGACGACTGGGCTACAACGGTCTGCTTCTTGTTGACCCAGAGAACTGCTGCTCCTGATGTGATGGTGCATCCTCCCGAGACGCTTTTACAGTCGTCCTTGAGAGATGCCCAGCTAGCGTCACTGTAGGAAAGTATCTTGAAACCTGCACCATGACAATAACACAAGCCATAATCTCTCGTTAATTGAAGATATTGCAAAATTCATTTTGCAATCTTCCAATGTGTCGAGTCTGGATTCATGTGAAATCGGATCATCCTAAATACTGCATAAGCAATATCAGGACGTGTGTTGTCAGCAAGGTACATCAGTGGTCTTATCAGCTTTCTGTAAGGTGTGAGCTGCATCTGTGTCTCTCTCTTCCTCAGTCTTTGGATAGTCATTATTCGTCAGCACCGTCCCTACGAGCATTGGAGTGTTTGCTCCTTTGCAGTTCAACATCCCAAAGTCCTCTAGGATCTTCTGGTTGTATCTGGACTGGTGTCGTAGTCTCTTTCAATTTGCAAGCCTAGGTAACACCTAGCTTCTCCCAGATCCACGATCTCAAAATGTTTTGAAATGTTTGCCTTTACCTCAGCAATTAGCTGCTCACTCCTGCAAAGTATCAGAGTGTCATCCACATACATAGCCACGATGATGATCTGCCCATCTGTAACTCTGATATATACATTGGAATCAGCCAACAGAGGCTTGAATCCTAATGATTTCAGGGCTTGATCTTTCTTCTTGTACCATTGTCGGGCTGATTGTTTCAGACCATAGATGCTTCTATGCATTCTACATGCATAGTCAGGAAGTGAATTCGAGACATATCCTGGGGGTTGATCCATGTAGACCTCTTTGTCTAATTCGCCATGCAAGAAGGCTGTCTTCTCGTCCACAATGTGGATTCTGAGGTCATAAGCTGCTACATATGCAAATAATAGACGTAGGGACAAATGTTTGATGACATGAGAGAAGGTTTCAGAGTAGTCAATACCGTATCTTTGAGAAAAACCTTTCTCTACCAGTCTTGCCTTGTATTTCATTACATTCCCGTCTGGTTCATATTTTGAGCTTGAAGACCCATTTGTATTTGATAGTCTTGCGCTTATGTGGTAATGGCTCCAACATCCAAACTTGGTTCTTCCTCATGGACTCCATCCATTGGTTCATGGCTTGGATCCATCTGTCCTTTTCTGGACCTTCAATCGCCTCCTCAAAAGTCTATGGTTTGCCACTGAACCCGCAGAACTCTTCTAATGTGGAAGCTGAACTGCCTGGCACATATCTTGCTGGCGTTCTTCGTGGTCTTGTCGACCTTCTGGGAGATCCTCCTGGAATAAGTATGCCTTTGCCCTTGTTTGCTCTACTTGGTCCGGAACCATTTTGGTTTACAGGAACTACGACAACAGGTTGCCTCTCTAATCTTTCTTCATCAGATTCGTCGCTCGAATGGGAGACGACTCAAAAATCTTCATTTTCGTGTTTGTACTCTGCTCCCTCTATCGTTGGCGGTAGGTCATAGTATTGTCTCTCCAGAACTTCGTAACTGACAGGATCGTCACTGGCCATTGTCCTGCTCTCATCGAATCTGACATCTCTCACTGTTTTCACAGTGTTCGTGTCTGGCATGTAGACTATGTAGTATGAATAGTTGTTGTCATAACCTACCAGGAATCCCTGCTCGACTTTTTCATCAAGCTTCTTTCGAAGCTTATCTCGAATATGTGCATAAGCTGCACAAGCAAAGATTTTGACGTGAGACAGGTGGGCTTTCTACCCCACCATAGCTCATGTGGTGTCGTGTGAGAAACACCAGACTTGCCTGTTCTATTCTGGATGTATGTGGCTGTAGCTATTGCTTCAGCCCACAGTGCCCTTGGAGCTTTCAAGTAGGCCATCATGCATCTGGCTGCTTCCATTAGGGTCCTGTTCTTTCGTTCAGCAACACCATTGTGTTGCGGTGTGTAGGCTGCAGTTTTTCTGTGAATGATGCCACGATCATTGTAGAAGTCAGTGAAGCGATTCGAGATGTATTCGCCACCTCGATCTGTTCTGATCTACTTCACTTTGCTGCTTGTGCATCTTTCTGACCAATTCACATATTCTGTGAATTTATCAAGTGCTTCATATTTATTTTTGTCAGAAATGGTGAACTCTTGACTCATAATTAACTTGAAAGAGTTTGTAGCTTTGAATGGTAGAGAATTCTATTGCCAAAATCTTTTCCACACCATGCTAATCATATCACAAATGGATCAAATGAGCATGTCATTCCATAATATAGCATTTTATAGATCATTTCGACAAAGATTTAAGCTCTCAAAAAACACTCTTTAGCTTATCTTTCTTCTTTCACTACAATTCTCCACACATTGAACATTGTTACATTCATTTATTTCACTCTCCACTTCATTCACACTCTTTCAATCATCAACTTGATGGAAAAATCACTTCCATACATAATTCCTACCTTTAAAAAGAAAAATAGCAAAAGTAGAAAAGTGTGTAAAGAAACACCTACCAACAATGAACTTCCCAACCACATTCTAATGCTACTAATTCCGCTCTCAACACCACTTCCATTAACACTACTCAAGCTCTAACATTACTCATTAACACTTTCTTTCACATCTAACACTATTTCCCATATTTAACACTACTTTCACCAAAGCGAGAGTACTCCAAAAGATAGGGAGTCATAGCTCCTACTTCAATGTTCAGTCAATGTTTCCAATTTGATTACATTTAGACCACAAACTGTTTTCCTATTCGAAATTTTTTAACATGATTGCTAAAGATCAATATAAATCACCCTCAATTTTCCTAACCACTCACATCTCAAAATAATGTCCATCGGTCCTAAATTAGACTCAGTTAGATCAACCTACAATTGATATGTTATTGTCAAAATTAAGTCTAGCATCCTCAAAATATGATTGTTGGGGAGCTTATCTCCATTAGCCCCTTCAAACTTCAAATATTTTCCCACTTCTCTAAACTCTAATCTATTTCTATGCATGAATTTTTAGAATTAGATATATATATAACAATCATATAGTGGGATGTATACTTCCTAGTATAGTCATTCATTGCTTCTAGTCACCTTTAGTTCTGACTCTGATTGTAACTAGTTGTTCAAAAATAGCTTGATTGATGGTAACATGAATTTTCATTGAGTCCTCTTATTTCATCCTTTGTTACATTAAACCTTTCTAGCCCTATTTCATGGTAGTGATATCACATTCAATAATCCAAAAGCTGGCTTTGTAGCTTCATACAATAGCTCAAAGCTCTCTTGATTTTGAATGCTAAAGAAAATGAATTGTGAGAATGCAGATAAGCAAAATCTCTCTCTCTCTCTCTCTCTCTCTCTCTCTCTCTCTCTCTCTCTCTCTCTCTCTCTCTCTCTCTCTCTCTCTCTCTCTCTCTCTCTCTCTCTCTCTCTCTCTCTCTCTCTCTCTCTCTCTCTCTCTCTCTCTCATGGATGCTTCTTCGTTTAAAAATACCCTACTATGCTACTACATTAACTGGACAATGATAGGCTTACTATCTCTTCAAAGACACAAGGTCTAAATTCAAATACCCCACTATACTTGCAATATAAATTAATTAAAAAGAAAAAGGGCCTCCCATCTTGAAATTAAAAACACACTCTACAAAGTGTTCAAATTTAAATCCAGATGGAGGGAATTAAGTTTTTCCACCCTTACTATGCCAAATGTGACCTTTCTGGAAACCTCACGACATGACAGTATATGTCATGCAGTCTTGATGGATGTTCCTCACCACACTTTGTGAAGGAGAGTTTACTTTTTTTTCTCTTCCAGCAAATGCAGCCTACCAATCCTCTACTCATCGGAAGCTATCATATGATAAGGGTTTTTCTAGTTCACTTTTTTGCAAAGCTATCTTTTTTTCGTGCTTTAAGCACTCGGTGTTATGCTTTTGTGCTTGTTTTCAGATATGGCTAAATCTAACTCTTATGAAGTACATTGTGTTTGATAGGTGGTTGTCCAACGATGGACATGCCAGTTTTTTTTGCTAAAAAATAGATCCTTCTGCCTTATAGGCAGTGCGGACCTACTACCATCTTTTGCATCTCTTCAAGAAATGATTGGTAACTCCTGTTGCAACGATGAACCAATAGCTGCCTTCCTCAACCTTGAAATCAATGGCATGCTTCTATTAGACAATCATGGAATGGCCCTTCAATAAATCATAATTGTGCTCAAACAAACACATAAATATGGCCTTTGTTCTCATATTGAAACTTGTAAAGTGTGCATCATGCGACTGATATAGACCTTCTATCCAATGATGAACAATAGGTTCTATTAATCATTTCGGCATGAAGATTTTATCAAGCTCACCTCCTACTATCCAACGATGGACAGTAGGATCATTTATAAACTTGCTATTTGTCTCTCATGTCTATCATCCATTGCCTTTGACTCAATAACTAGCTTGGCGCATCTCTCAAAATTTGATAAAAGAAGGGGGGTTCCCTTTCCCTCTTTACAATATATACATCTGGATTTGAATAGACCAATCTATAATCCATACAAGGTAATCATTTCACAGGTCTCTCTCTCTCTCTCTCTCTCTCTCTCTCTCTCTCTCTCTCTCTCTCTCTCTCTCTCTCTCTCTCTCTCTCTCTCTCTCTCTCTCTCTCTCTCTCTCTCTCTCTCTCTCTCTCTTTCATTAAGAAAACTATGGAGCAACCATTAAGATCTGTAGGTAGGTTTTCCTTCACTATTCACCTACCTTGAGAAGATCAACCTCTTGAGGAGAAGATCTAGAGCCAAGAATGCCTAGATAAGCACCAAGAAACGAAACCCAGAAAAGACCAAAAAGAGAGATAGCATCAGCAGAGATGAACGCCACACCAATCTAGGCTATTCCATGATCCAATCCGAAGCTAAGACTGACAACCTTATCAAGCCTAGATCCCCACTCCTATTTTGTCGCTTAGCCCTCTCTCTATTGGATCAAAGCCCGATACTACACGATAGAACCCCTTCTTTGCCCTCTAGATCCGACCAATTAGAAAGGCATGGAAAGGGTCCAACATACTATTGGACGTTGCCGCATTTGCTTAGTATAAATAGCTGCTCATATTTCTACATTTTATAGCATTGATGCAATCAAGAGATCATCAAGCATTGAATAGTAAGCTCAAGAGATTGTAAAAATTAGAGAAAAATCATAAAAAATTCAAAAAACCCTTGAAAAAGTCCAAAAAAATTCAAATATTCATAAGAACTCTCGCAGAGCCCTCTGAAGTTCCATCTCAATGAGACTAGGACACAAAGAAGCTTGCGAGAGCTAGTTTAATGTCTAAGTGTCTGTGCGAGAGTTCCCAGTGAAAAAAAGGTGGGAAAGTACCAATGAACCCTTGCAGACAGCAAAATTTTCAGCTCCAGTGGTCAAGAACTCTCGCAGAGAATTCTAAAGTTGCATCTCGGAGTAGACCGTGTGCATGAGAAAGTGCACTGGCCGCTGGGACATCAACCTCCTTTGGTGGATTGCCAAAATCTGGGATCGTGCTAGAGGGGGCTGCTTGAGCTTCTATGTTCTGAGGCATATCTTTATCGTCGGCTCCATCAAGGTATCCCGTATAGGTATGCGTGGGCGACTCTTCTCCTCGATCAAGAATGATAATTTCTTCCCATTGAGTGTCTGGAGCCTCTTTGGCGGTATCTGCTACCACAGTATCTTTAGGCTGGTCTTCGATAGTTGTGTGCCTTGGTGGTGAGTTGATCTCTATTGGAATATGGGATAGAGGGGGAAGATGGCCTCCGCTTGAGTAGCTCCTGGAGTCAGCTACTCTACCTTGAAGGGCTAGTTAAAATAGCCATTGCTGCTGGTTGTGATGCTGCTTCATCCATTAGTATGGACTCCAATTGCATGGCAAAAGGATGTTTTGGCGAGTTGGGTGCGGCTTGGACTGCTGCTTGTGTTGAAAGGTGTTGGACTGCTTGCTGCCAGTCCTTATCTTCTGGTGTGGACTTCTTAGATTTTGCCTTCGAAGATGTGGCCTCAATGGGAGATTCTACTGGAAAGTCCGTTGAAGGGTCAATTAGGTCGCCCGCTTGGTGTATTGCTAGTTGAGTGAGAAGTGGTCCCACCGCAATCTGCTTCTTTGGAGAGAGAAGGGCCTTAAAAAAAATTTCTTGGACTAGGTGAGCCCCACTGTAGTTGTATCCGTTTGGCTCAATAATAGCAGCTAGTAGGTACATAAAGAAGGTCATTGAAATGCGAGCCTTCCTTGACCTTGCCACCTCAAAGAAGTTGACTATGAAGGTAGCAGCTCCTTGAAGAACTTCATCAACGAGCCACAGGTCTTCAATAGGGGCTCCCCTGATTTCCACCATTTCCGTGCCTCGTAGGGTTTTTTGGCACCGGGAGGAGTTCTGGTACGGACGACCTTTCCTCCATCATTTCGTCATCTGATGCGTGTGGGGTGAGATCTTCTTCTCCCACAATGAAATATGGGTCCAACTCTTGTGTGAGCTTGAGCTTTTTGACTGGTCGCGTAGGATCTATTATGGATTTGCCTTTATCCTTATCCGCCTTCACCATCTTGGCAAGTTTAAGCCCAAAAAGTGTTTAAAATTTCCAAAATAGCAAGTTCAAAAGTGAAAAAGAACAATAAAAGTTGTTAAATCTAGCAAGTGACCTTTGAGAATGAATGGATGGCCTTTGTGACTGCTGAATTTTGCTTTGGGGATGCTAAAAAATTTCTAGAAAATTTCGGCAGCATATCTGTAGCAAGTGTGAGTTTTGAATGGATCCCACCTCCTTATATAGACCCCCCCCCCCCCCCCCCCAAATTTGGGGAACCAAGATGTTAGATATCAAATCGACTAAAAAGGATATTCTAAGATCAATGGTGACATAGGCGAACCAAGATAAGGTCATTCACACATGTGGGGATCCAAAATAGTGCTAAAAATGGTCAAAAAACTTAGTTCAACTCAAAATCACTAAATATCTATTTTTGGGATTGGCTGGGGATCTTGGCTTGCCGGTTTGACAGTAGTTTTAGCATGAAAAGATGTGCAAAATATCAAAGGGGCAAACCATGATGTCATTTTCACACGTGTGGGGAGCCTGTACAGTGATTTTTGAAGAATGGGTTCCCAACAAAAACTGGCTAAGAGTCTTGATTTGCCTGACTCATTGGTGATAGAGCAATGAGAGTCTATTGTGAAGAGGGCGAGCCAACATCTCAAAAAGACAAGCCTGTAGGTGGGTTTAAGTGATTTTTACTATTTTTGGCCTACAGGGCTGTGATTCAAGGTTCATGGATCCCTTGACTCAATTTAAACTTATCAAGATGTGTTCTAGCCATGCTCAAATAGGAGAACCAAGACAATGAAAATTGGGAGAGATATTGAGGATTTTGTCTTCGTTAGTGACTTGTGATGTTCTACTGGCTGAATAGTGAAGGGTTTGGAATTGTTTAGATCATTGGCAAATGGTATTTCCTTCACTGGCATTGATTTTGGCATTGAGTTCAAAGTTTTTTTGATGAATATAGCACACTTTTTCTTTTCTTTTTTGAACCTTTGTTGATTCACTTTGTTGCACAATACTAAATTTGGTGGCCTTCAACGTCCTTACCTGTAACTTGTACTAACTCCATGAACCATGTAGATTGTTTTTCCGTCCCTAGAGATACTCTACTCTCTACACATAACACCACTCCCTGTACATTGTATCACAAAAAGATAGACAAATAGAAGAATCGTTCATAAACAACTGGGAAAATGCAAAGAAAGGCAAAAAATAATCATACAAAAAATGATGAAGTTTATACAGTGGGAGGTAACTGGTAATAGCACCTTAGCCGACTACCATTTACCAAGGTGGGTAAAAGGCCACCCTCCAGTGTGGCCAATTGAACTATGCCATTCTCAAATATTTTCATTACTTGATAGGGTTCGAGGCCGAAAAATTTTAATTTGCCTTTCGTGACCTTGCTCTGATACATCAATGCTAGGTCACTTTGTGTAAGTCCTTTTGGTTTAGGACATGGTCATGCCAGGCTTTGCAATGTTTCTTTTCGGTGTGCAATGCATGCAAGGCAATGGTTCAGGTTTTGCATAAATTCATCAGTAAGCCTAATCGACATTGGGTAGACTTACTTGTGTCTAATCGTTCCGCCACGGCCACTCTTAGGCTAGGGACAATGAACTCAGTAGACATTACAGCCTCGAGTCCATAGACCAGTTGAAATGGGGTATGGCCAGTGGCAAGCTTATAGGTTGTTCGAAATGCCCATAAAGCTGCTTGGAGTTTATGTTCGCAATCGGACCTACTGGCTTCCACTGTCTTTGTGATAATATTGCACAAAATCTTGTTGAAAGATTCAGCTTGTCCATTACATCGGGGATAATAAGGCGTACTCTTGCGATGAACCACAAGGAATTCAGCTAGGAGTACTCGTACTATTTCATTCAGGAAGTGAGTTTCGCGATCACTCACAAGTTCTAAAGGGCATCCGAAGCGCGTGATAATGTTCTCATAGAGAAACTTAGTTGTGCTGGTTGCATTGGCTACTCTAATGGCCTTCGCTTATACCCACTTCGTAAAATAATCTGTCACCACTATAATATATCGGGCTTGACTTCCTCTAGCGGCTGGGTGGATGGGACCAACATAATCTATGCCCCATTTTTCAAAAGGATTTTTTGCTATGATAGGCTTTAAAGGCATAAACCCATATTTTCTCAGTTTTGTGGCTCTTTGGCAAACATCACAGTGTTTTACAAAGGTTCCCACATCACCGTGTAGGGTAGGCCACCAAAATCCTTCTTGGAGGACCTTTTGAGTAATAGCGTCAGCTGCCAAGTGACCACCACCAATTCCTTCATGAGCTGTACTAATAATAGGTTTTATTTCATGGTCCAGTTGGCAACTTCAATGGATATGGTCTATTCCCATTCGATAAAGTTGTCCAGCTATTAAGCTATACGAGACAACTTTTATTATCAATTTTCGTTGATCTGTAGAAGGTAGTGAAGGATCAGGTTGTCCCCTCACAATATACTCAACTATATCGGCAGCCCATTCTGGAACTACATCAACATAAAAAATATGAGCATCCGGGAGTTCATCATCAACTCCCACTTCTTCTTGACGTGTCGTCAATGTAGAAAGGTGGTCAGCCAAATAATGTTGTTTTCTTGTCCTAACCACTATCCGAAATTCAAACTCTTGAAGTTACCAAAGCCATCGTGTAATACAGCCCGTCGTACAAGGTCAGTTTGCCAGATATAACAATGGTTGATGGTCAACATAAAAGGCGAAAGGGTTGGCCAAAAGGTAATGTCAAAATTTCTTAATGCTAAAAATCATGGCAAGGGCCTCCCGTTTGGTGGTAGTGTAGTTAACTTCGGCTTCAATGAGTTGGCGGCTCGCAAAGCGGATGGAAAAATCTTTCTTTTTCTCACCTGGTTGGGTCAACACGATCCCTATTGCATATTTAGATGCATCCGTGTGCACGTGAAATTCGATGCTCCAATTTGGGGACGTAGGATTGGGGCGGTGACCAAGACTTGCTTAATCTTCTCGAAGGCGTCTAGGGCTTCATGTGTCTAGTTAGGTTCAACAGTGAGGCGGTAAGGCCAATAATGCAAATAGTAATATAAAACATCTATAATAATTGGCATGGCCCATAAAGGTATAGACATCACGCACTGTTTTGGACAAGGTCATCTCAATTATTACTTTGATCTTATCTGGATCAGTGGCAATTCCATATTGCGATATGATATGTCCTAGCACGATGCCATGGGTTACCCATATTTGGCATTTGGCTGGGTTAAGAGAAATGCCATATCTTCGACATTGTTGCAGAACTTGTTCTAGATGATTTAAGTGATACCCACGGGCTGAATGTACACACAAATAATCAAGGAATACTTCTAAGAATTTTTGAAGAAACTCCTTGAAGGCATGTTTCATAACCCTCTAGAAGGTGCTTGGTGATTACACAACCCAAATGGCATTACGCGAAAAGCATAAGTCTTCCATGCGGTTGCAAAGGAGGTTTTATCTGGTCTTCAGGTGCTATTTGCACTTGGTTATACCCACTGAATCCGTCGAGGAAACTATAGGCCTCTTCTCCTGCTATTCGTTCGAGTACTCCTTCAGTAAGGCAGGGGAAAGTGTGTTAAAATTGGAAAACAAATCATATTGTTGTACCATGCAAGTATGTAGCTCGTAAATACAAAATGCCAAGTTTGGTCTACATAGAACTCGAGCTACATGGTTATGTAATGTCTAGATTGAAGAATACAACTTGCATATAGTTTGTAGACATAGAATTGGCAAATTCACAATTGTAGAAACTCATGGCAATTCACATGCATTAATTGTAAGTGATCCATAGTGACATGCAAGGCATGCACAAAGTATAATGGACACATGCATCATGATTTGTACTTTGTTAGTTAGAACTAGTACACTTGTAAAAAGTTGGTAGAATTTCATGCATGGCAAGTGACAAATGTCACATACTATTCTAGATGTCACTTTAGTTGTCATTTTGGAATGGATAGATGTGGTTCTACCTTGAGCTATCTCAAACTCCATAAATATGTGTAGCTCTCCTCACAATCAATGATGAAGAACCAAAGTTTTGTAGCTATCACCCTAAAATCCACTATTTCTCTCATTCCACCTCCTCTACCTTACTAAACCTTCTTTACCAACCAAACCTATCCAATCCATCTACTGCCCATCACCCCTCATCATGACATCATCCACCCAGCCCGATAACCAACTATCAAGCCCCTCCAATGATACCAATACCACCTAGATCTCCCACCGCAACGTCCCTTCTACCACCCAAATCTTTGATTCTTCCACTAATTCCCAGACCGCCCCATGGCTCCAAGCCGCCCAACCCCTTCTTGAAGCGATGGTGATTTACCCACAACTTTTTGCATGTTCCCTCTATCTAGACTTTGTCATCGAGGCCTTATGGACTTGGGATGAAGACAAGTCTAGATTTTATATCCACTACCAAGGTACCACACACAGAGTGTCCAGTGATAGGCCCAAGCCATCGCACCGCCAAGCCCTTGCTACCATCAACCCTTTTCCAGATGCCCTAGTGTCCTAAAGTCACACTAATGACGGGTATATGATCAAAGCCATCACCAACCTTGTCATCCAAGTTGTCTCCCACCTCCTGAATAACTTCTTGGCCATTGGAAGTTTGCGAAAGGATTGCATCTGTTCTCTCCTTCTACACAAGATTGTAGAATCCCATAAGGAGTGATCGAAAAACACAATCATGCCCTATCACTGGCATAACTTTGTGATTTATGAGCTACAAAGGGCCATCAAACCCAACGCACGCTAGAAGTTCATCGCGGGACCACTTCTATCCACCCTCGCTGTTACTCTCCTTGAACAAAAGGTTTGGGAATTTGACCGTACATCCGTCCTGACCACCGCTATACCCTCCACCAGCCGACGACCTCATGTCCTTCCATCTGACACACCCTCCACCAAATGCATGTGCAACTCCACTTCTTCCACAACCCCCTATAGCTCCCTCCACTTCTTCCATGAACCCTCCCCCAACCAACAGCACCTGCCACCATGCCACAACCACCATGTAAAGAAAATCAGATCACAAAGACCTAATTATGCCCTTTGATCTTTGTCTTATTGGGAGAGCACATCTAGCATCATTTCAAATGTAGAAACATTGCATCTACTACACATAGAAGATGTAAACTCAATAAGAACTTGTCAGAATCACTTATGTATGATAATTTATTATTCATGTCTGTACAATGGTCGTACGACAATAATACTCACACATGGAAACTCATACATATAAGAAAAATAGCATTCTATACACAAAAATCCATTATATCATCACCAAAATGCAAAAATGGATGTAGAACCCCAAAGAGATATTTTTCATAAGAATGAATGAGAGAAGAATGAGATAGATGAATTTCTCCCATGCTTGTATGCCTATTTATAACATTCTCTTTCCCTATTTGGATGCCTTTGCTCAAGCTTATCAACTTATGGAAGGTTCTAGATCTCTTCCAAACCCTAGGTCTAACATGACTAGATTCAATACATCTGTACATCTCTAGGTTGACAAAAATAGTAAATCCACTATTCTTAGGCCTTACTAGCTTTATAAAGTCTATGTCTATTGAAAATGCATATTGGCCTCAAAATTGCCAAATAAACTCAACATGAAAATTTTAAACTAGTTGACAATTTCTCACACTCCCTCTTCAACTAGTTTTACCACACAATTTTGATCCAACTTAAGAATGATCTCGATTTTAAGAATAGATCTCCTTTCTATTTTTTTATAATAGCTTTCATAATTGATATAGAGAATAGTGTCCACATTGGATGCTTCACTATTTCTTACATCAATTTTACATATCAAGATGAAAAATCAACATAGAATATAACATAGAATCACAATGAATGAATTCCTCCATGCTTCCACCTTTGATATCTCTGGAAAATAACAGAAGCCAAGCAATATATGTGAGTGATAACCATTTTCTTGCATGTATCCTCCATATTTGTCCTTCCTTGATATGTCTCCACCATGAAAATTCATGAATGAGCATCCACCTATTGCCATCTTGCCACAAGATATCATCATCACTTGATGACTTGACCATGAATGAGTGACATAATGAGCCTCCTTTAGCTTCATTTCCATCAGCAAAACCATACAAGAATGCTAGTACAAATCCAACATCAAAATGATGCAAAACAATGTTTTACCATACCTCGACAATTTGCACACAGAATAGTACCAATGCCCTTGATAACAATTTTACCATCATCCGCCATGTTGATGAACTTCTTCTCTCCTTCATAAGGCACCAAAGAAGTGAAGTACTCTTTGTGACATGTCATATGAAAACTTGTTCCACTATCAATCCACCATGGATCAATATCTCCATCATTTTTGAAAAGTTTAGCAACTTCAAACACAAGAGATCCAATCAATTTTAGGGTTTCCACAAAAATACACAAATTGAATCATTCACATTCTATATGCAAAAGCTAGAATCTTGTATAGAATCTTGAAGAATGATGTTTTTTCTTTGTTATGCACTATAGGTCATCAAAATCCAACAAATATGGAAGAAAGTTGGACTACTACAAGTATTTTGACCTAAATTGAGCTTTGGATAAATCCCCATTCTACACTTGAAAATGCTTGATTTTGACAAAGAATCACTCTAGCACACTCTAGAATTAGTGATACCTCCAAATCACTCACTAGAAATGTATTTTCCTCCAAATATAGCCTGTAACAAAGCTCTGATACCATGTGAAAAAAATCAGACCACAAAGACCTAGTTATGCCCTTTGACCTTTGGATTACTAGGAGAGCACATCTAGCATCATCACAAATGTAGAAATATTGCATCTACTACACATAGAAGATGTAAACTCAAAAAGAACTTGTCAAAATCACTGGGTTTTGGCATTCGGGGAGTAAATCATGTACGAGTTTTGCAAGTTTTCTTCGTATCTTGCTTGCAAAATTTCATAGCACTCCTCTTCTGCCATGCCTTCTTCTTCTGTCAACCCCTGTGTCACTTCATCGACCATCGCCACCACCTCTTCTCCTCTCCTCATTTCCACTCCTCTCGCCCCAAGATTCTCAACTTTTCTCAGACACTCTAGCCCTCATGAATTTAATACAATTCACCCCACCCAGCTCCCCAAACATTCTCGACACAACCCTCCAATTCCCATACCCAATATCATTCCTTCCTTCGAACAGCCCATCCCTCCTCCCATCCTCACTTCTAATCCCAATTCTACTCCTCTTTCTGCTCCCTCCACCATTCAGGATGTCAAGTTGTCACAAATCGTTGGAACGATGATGCATTCAGAAGTATTGTATATATTTGTGTGCTGACCCCACCACACCAGAGTAACTTATACAAGAAGAACAACTGGTGGAAGACAATGACAAAGAAGAAGAGGCCACACCTCAACCTGCCCAGCCAGCACCACAACATCGGCTGATCCATGGGACATCATGACAACTTACCAGCAGCTAATGTTGTAGTTGTCACGTCACGCCAATGCACCCACAAGTTGATGCATTATTCTTTGTGTATAATCATGATATATTTCATAGTGTGATGTCTGACATTGTCCATGAAATAAAAAATACAAGACCTTTCACGAGCATGCAAAGGAGTATTTGAATCGATGATTGTAGTCAAATTGGCTTGGGCCTTGTCAGCCATAAATCCTTTGAATGTCACAATTCCATCAAAATATTTTGACATGACTCTATTAAAAGGTGTTCAATTTTGAAAATAGTATTTGTGCTATCACATCATGTGCTTTCATCTCGCATATGGGAATGTTTGCATGGAGCGCATCTTAACAAAAAAAAAACAAATCTAGCAATTCAACTTCACAAAAGTGTTTAAATATCACAGCCGGCAACCATTTCAATTAAATAGTAAGCAAAGCAGCATACCAAAAAATGAGTGCATTTAATGCCTCACAAGAGTGATTCATTGATTGATCATAAAAATAATGCAAACTAGACACTTGATTTTGAGATCTAGATCAACAAATTAGCATCTATCAATCAAGAGCAACCTTTAATCATTAATCAAACACAAATTACAGCCCGCACACATGTGGAACAGTACATAGTATGGCCCGTAGACTAAAAACAAAGTACAAAATTTAATGACTTTGAGCTTGCTTGGATCCAAAAAACAACAAGTACATAGAGAGTAGAAACTCGAGTTTTGCCAATAAGCTCTCAAAACTAATCTTAGTGTTCACTAGGGAGAGTCTCCTACATAAAAAACCTCTTCCTTTGTAAAGTCAGGTGAATTTCCAGCATGTAATAAGGAAGTTTACTTGGCTTTCTTGCCCTAATTTGCCAACCTAGCCTCATTCCTAGAGTCATGTCAAGTAGGTGGCTAGTTGGTCAATCTACACCACAAATCTAGGATTTAGGTCCTATAAACTAGGAATCACTACCAAATTGACTTGACCTACTCTTTAGACTTGATCTAGCCTATACTAAGATAGGTTTTCCAAGTGGCTCCATGGCCTCACACGTGTGGAGAGCCACTTATGTACAATTTATATGGTTTTTTATCAAGCTAGATTTGCCAATTTTTGGTAATTTCTCACACTCCTCAAATTTAGCTTGATCTATCTACAACTCTCTTTGCTAGATGAATGAATGCTTTATAAGTATCTAAAATATCCAGCTACAAACAAGAAACTTTTGAGACTCCAATAGAGAATGATGTCCATGAAAGATCTTTCACCACCTCTTAAAGGATCCCTTACAAGATGTTCCACAAATGTGTCTATATACATGTAGCACACTTCAAAAACTATACATCATGCCAAGCCATGGATTCCAAGGCATTTTGTGCACTTTAAGATACATCAATTAAGCAATTAAGTGCATGCATAATGTTGCCAAAGACAACTTGTCTTGCTTGGTCCATATGATTGAGCCTTGATGGCTCCATCATGATACTCAAGGTTCTCCTTGGAGTCCTCGGGTCTTGAGCTTGCTCCTTCACTTGACTTGACTCCAAACCATCAATGATTTGAATAAGGTTTTGATCAAAATGTGATTCTTCAAGTTTACAAACCTTCCACTCTTGAAAGATTACATTTCCACCATTGACAACTTCTTTGGTGAAAAACATGTAGATTCTACAAGCTCTACTTGAACAACAAAACACTATCATTATTCCTATCATTGAAGTAGGATAATCTTTGGTCCTTACATTGGAATTATCATGCACAAGGCATGTGGACACAAAGATTTTCAAAACAAATGATGTTTCATCTTTTATTACACTATTCAAACTATTACAAAAATAGTTATCCAATGAAATTGCTTTATCAACAACAAATGTAGATTGAAAAGCATTCAACTTCATTGTATCGTCATATGTACATAAAGTACTAAACATCATCATTCTTAAAGATAAGAAACAAGTCACTTTATGTCTTTTAACACTATCTATGAACAAATCAAAGATAGTAGCATTTCTAATGCTTTTCACCCTTGCAAGATGCACACTTGAATGAAAAATTTGCATTCAATTTGATGACTCGACCTTTGTCATTAAGGACCTCTTTGAAACTCTCATGTTTTGAGGCTGATCCTCAAGATTTTCCTCTCTTTGATGCTCCTCCTCAATTCTAACAAGATCATACTTTGACAAAATCTCCACTTAAGTGATCTCCTCCTTTGTCAAGTTCACATTCTCAAAAGCAATATTACCGTCTAATTTAAACAATCTTCCATGTTTAAATCATTTTGCAATGCAAACATCATTCTTAAAAATGGAACAAACTCCATTCTTAAAGTAGACATCCAAACCATTTTTCGCAAGTTGACCAACACTTAGCATATTTTTGGTGATCAACGGTACATAAAAAACATTTTCTAGATCCATACTTTTTGAGGATCCTAGATACAAAAGGATGGTACCAACACCATCTATCCTACAGTCCTCATCACTTGCAGTAAAGACAAACTTTTTAGCATCATTGAAAGAGTGTAAAGTTGAAAAAAAGTCCTTTTCACAAGTCATATGGGAGCTAGCCCCACTATCAATCCACCACGTGTCTCTTGAATTGTCATTGTTTGTTGGTGAGGATGTAACTGCCATCAAGAATAGATCACTTTCATCCTCCTCCTCATGTGCAATATTCCATTGTTTGTCCTCCTCCTCTTGTGCTCTTTGCCTCCTGTAACATTCGGATGCATAATGCCCCTTCTTTCCACAAAAGAAGCACTTTTGCTTTGACTTGTCCTTTGCCTTTGAACTTGATGTTTGATCCTCCTCCTTGGCTCCTTTGCTGGATCCTACTTAGATCCCTTGGTCTTCTTATTGCCCTTGAATGAGAAATTTGCTTTCTCATCTCCATCTTGCAATGATAAGAAACTCATCCTTGATTTTGCATGGAGCATCCTATACTCTTCAGCCACTAGCACACTATGAAGCTTGTCAATTGATGGCAAAGTGTCTTGGATGGCAAAATTTTGAACCAGATTGGAGAAATAATCTCTTAAGCCATTTAGGATCACTTGTACAAGTTCATTAACTCTAATCTTCTCCCCAATAGAGGCTAACTCTTTGTTGAGAGATTTAATTCTTAGCACATAGTCTTGTGTATTTTTCTCACTTATTCTCATAATTTGTGTGAAGGATTTCAGATCATTCAAGATTCAAATCCATGTCCCTGATCTTTGGTTACAAAGAGAGCAAACCAACAATCCTGCCAATGTAGAAAAATTAGCATTTACATACAAAATGATATGCAAACTCTAAGAGATATTGATCAAACATGAATCAAAACATAAAATATAGTTGTTCTCCATACAATTACAGTACCCTACTGTATTTCACACATGTGGAACCGAAAATAACAATAAATGATCATTCTACACATAGAATTGCAAGATAACATCATGAGTGTGCACCAATGAGTAGTAGAACCCAAAGAGAACCATGTATGATGATGAATGAGAGAGATAACAGAGAAGATCTCTTTCTCCATGAGTTACAACAATACATAGCAGGTCCAAATCCTACTTTGTCACTTGGCTTTCCCTCCAATATAAAAACCCCTACTATTTTGGGACTAGATTCAATGTACCCAAAGTTCAAATTTGAATCTCTCTCAAAATCGACAACCAACTTTCCCACACTTTCAAAAAGTGTTTATTGATTTTTTTTTAAACTAATATAACTTCAAAAAGTTTATCTCTAAGTCTAAAATGAGTTTTGGCCTCAATTGACAATTTACCAAAATATGACTCAACTTGTTGAAATCTCTCGCACTGCCTTTTCAACTAGTTTTGGCATAGTTTTAACCATACTACTTTGATCCAACTTTAGAATGATCTTCATCCTAAGTATAGACCTCCTTATTAAGGCTCTAAAGTATCTTTCATAATTGATATAGAAAATAGTGTCGAAATTGGATGCTTCGCTATTTCTTATATCAATTTTACACATCAAGATATAACTAGAACAAGAACCAAATAGAATGTGAATGAAATGATTCCTCCATGCTTCAAACTTTGAACTCTCTGGAAAATTACAGCAACCAAACAATAAATGTGAATGATGACCATTTGCTTGCTTCTCTCTTCCAACTTTGTCCCTCTTGATATGTATCCACCATAAAACTCCATGAATGAGCCTCCATCTCCATCTTGCCACAAGATCTCATCAACACTTGATGACTTGGCCATGAATGAGTGACATAATGAACCTCCAATAGCTTCAGTTCCATCAGCAAAACTAGCCAAGAATGTTAGTACAACTCCAACAATAAGATACTGCAAAACAATGTAGCCAGTTTGTCCATATCTTGACAATTTGCACACAGTCACATGAAATAGCTCAAACATGAGATAGAACAAGTAAAGTAAAATTGAACAACTATTCCTTGCTGCTCCTTTGACCTTACTTGATTTTGAAGATTCCTGCAAAAGCAGATCCATAACATCTTTGCCAAATAACCTTCCTTTGATGCTCCAAATTGTCACTTTTCCTTTTGTGTTGTTGAAGCCCTTTGAGACCAACCTCTTGATCTTCCTCTTGACCATCAAAGTCATTGAAAAAAATTTGTTTTTTTTATCCATTACTTGATTTTCCAGCATGAAAACCATGAGAACCAATATCCACTTATATAGAAGATTCTCCAAAACATGTGAGTAAAGCAAAATGAGTCGCTTCCACTTGCTTACCTTTCTCTTGATCATAAAAAATATCAAAGATATGAATATTTTTAGGCCTGAATCTTTGAAAATACTCCCTCTCAAACATATGATCTAGATCCAACAAGATCTCATTAATGCTTGATCTCGATCTTTCACAAAGGTTAGTAAAAACAATGCCACCATCATAAATCAAAAGATAGATTCCAAACTTTCCATCCAACATGAACTAGAGTAGGTGATGATGAGTATCAAACCTAATAAATCTAGCCATTAGAGGAGTTCTAAATCCCAAAAAGACCCTTTGTAAAGATTCTTTTTATATTTTTTCTCAAATTTTTCTTACACATGGACCAATCAAAACACTCAAATTTGAAATCTACGTAACGTAACTTTTTGAGTCCACATTTTGATTCCATACTAAAAATGGCATAACTTTTCAGTGGTAAGTCCGAATTTAGCGAAGTTTAGTGCATTAGAAAGTGCTCAACAAGAGCTTTCCAATGATATATTACATGCATACTTTTGAGCTACGATTAAAAGGTTATGGCAAGTCAAAAGTATTAGTGTTATAATATTTTAATAATAAAAAAAGCATCTTGCACAAATTCTTAAAGGGTCTTTTTGGAACTCAAAACTCCTCTAATGCCTCTTGAGTCCATATCAAACTGCAATAAGCTCACCAATGAGATCTCCCTTGTCTTGAGAAAATTGCCTCTCAATTTGCTCCATGTAGTCTTCTCCAACCAATATTTCTCCATCATAAGTGACCAAAGAAGTAAAGAATCATGTGTAAACTAGTTCCACTATCAATCCATCATGAATCTTTGTCACCTTCACTTGATATTGGACTTGAAAAATACATCAAAAGAGAATCACAACCACCTAGATCCTCATCATTAGTAGTAAAGTTGATTTTCTTGCTACCTTCATCTCTTTGCTTCTTTAAACATTCATTAGCAAAATGCCCTTTGATGTGGCAATGAAAGCATTTCAATTTAGACTTATCTTTCTTTTTTCCAAAAGAGGAAGTCTCACCTTGATCTTGCCCTTTAGACCACTTGCCTTTGCCTTTGCCTTTGAACTTGCCTTTGATGAACATAGCCTCCTCTTCGTGATGAGATGATGATGTAGATCCACCTCTTGCTTGAAGCCCAAACTCCTCATTCACTAAAATCTCTTACAAATCCACAATACTTGGCAAAGTCTTTTGAATAGCAAAACTTTGAACAAGACTAGCATGATCATCCAACAAGCCATTAAGTATAACTTGAACAAGTTCTACCTCCTTAATATTTTCATCAATACATGCTACTCATCATTGAATGCTTTAACCCTCAAAACAAAAGCATGAGTACTTTCATCCTTCTTTTGAAAACTTTAAAAGATTTGTCTCCTAAGAGTAAGAACTCTTGATGTAGACTTGGATTCATAAATATTCTTTAAAGCTTCCCAACCCTCCAAAGATGATGTGCACTTGCCAATCTCCTTGAGAAGTTCATTGGTAACATTCATGTGTAGAGTCCTTTTGGCTCTCTTATCATACCTCATTTGATCTTGTTGAGTTCACAATAATATATCGTGCAGATTTCGACGTGGGCATCTAACGTATTTTCGAAATTTTCATAATTCGTCGCAATTCGACACGTCGAAATACGATGTCCAAGTAAAAAATCCAAAAATCAGAGCCGGTGATCGGAAAATATGGGCGACAACCAATTTTTGAAAGGCCCGTCAGAATTCGACATGTCGAATGCCGACATTCAGACATGGATATGGCTTGACATATTTTTTCAAAAAAAAATATATGTGTAATCCAACATGGACGTCGGAATCCGACAAACGTCGAAATTTGACATCCATGTCAACAATCCAAAAGCCTGTCCATGACATCTGCGACTTGTCGTCCGGGCCTGAATAGGCATGGACGACGGAGTCCGACGTGTTTTAGAGTCGTCAAATTCTGACGTCTGTTTGGTTTCTCGAATTCGTGCGATCCAGCGCCTTCTCTCTCTTTGTTTTTTGCAGGTTGGAGCGTCTTTGGAGTGATTGAGAGCGATTGAAAGCCTGAAGATCAATTCTTGAGGGCTTGAAGATCAGTGCTTGAAGATCAATGTTTGAAGATCAGTGTTTGAGGTTGGTGCTTGATTTTCGTTTGTTTTGTTTTTTGTTTGTTTGTTTTGAGAAGAGATAGAGAGTGTGACAGATAAAAAGAGATAGAGATTTTTTTTTTTTGTGTGTGTGTGTGTGTGTGTGTTACATGTGTATGTGTTTTAAATTTTGCATTGATTTAGAATGGTTTTGAATATTGTTAGTATGAATATGGTTTTGAATGGTCTTGTAATAGATTGTTGGTATTATTTAGGATAGTGTTTGGTAATAATATATTATTAGATTTGTAATTTGTGAGAAAGAAAGATAGAGAAGAGGTGAAGTGTAGATGTATGCTTGAAGATATTGAAAGATTTTGGAGTTTATGTTTTGTTTTTGTTTTTTTGAGAAATAAAGTTTTGAGAGAGAGAGAGAGAGAGAGAGAGAGAGAGAGAGAGAGAGAGAGAGAGAGAGAGAGAGAGAGAGAGAGAGAGAGAGAGAGAGAGAGAGAATGTTATAATAGACTGTGATAGTGTTTATAATAGATTGATTTATGATAGTGTTTATAATAGATTGTTAGAATTATTTAAGATAGTGTATGTGTGTGTTTGAGAGGATGTGTATGTGTTTTAAATTTTGCATTGATCTATAATTAATAGACAAATAGATATAGATAGTGTTGGTTAGTAATAGATTGTTAAATTTATAATGTGTGTGTGTGTGTGTGTGTGTGTGTGTGAGAGAGAGAGAGAGAGAGAGAGAGAGAGAGAGAGAGAGAGAGAGAGAGAGAGAGAGAGAGAGAGAGAGAGAGAGAGAGAGAGAGAGAGAGAGAGAGAGAGAGAAAAGATATGTGTGTGTGTGTGTTTAACATTTTGCATTGATTTAGAATTTAAGATTATAGATAAATACATAGTCTATGTTAGTAATAGATTGTTAGATTCATCTTAATCATGTGTAGAGTCCTTTTGGCCCTCTTATCATACCTCTTTTGATCTTGTTGAGACGTTGCTGGTCTCTCTTCCAGACCTACAACAATATTTAAAACATCATTCATCTCAAGAAGTGATTCCATCGTCACTTTTCACAATGAATAGTTACTTGAGGTAGGCCTATCATTGCCTTCCAACATGAATCCACCACTTGTAGCCATGTTGCAATGACCTGATCTTCTTCTTTCAACTTGTTTCAATGCACAAAGCACTATCAAATCTCTTCTAGCACTTATAACTAGAAAAATCAACACATAGAATAGTGAAATCTTGATCAACCTATGATCTATCCTCAATCTAATGATTTTTGTCACTTCCTAAGATTGAAACACACTAAAATGAAGTTCAGTAATGTCACAAACTAGCGATCCAATCAAAATCAGGGTTTTAACAAAATCACAAAAAATTGAATATCTCAAATCTACATGCAATTTCTAAAAACTTGATATATCATCTTGTAGCCTCCAATGAGACCTTCCTAATGCACCAAAAATTGGGTAATTCTAGTAAACCAAGTGTGAAATCGGAATTGATCAAGTATATAAACCTATATTGAGCTTTGACCTACAAAAGGTCAATTCTACATATGCAAAAATGGAAAATTTTGAGTAGAAATCAATCTAGCATGCTCTAGCATTGGTAACTCCTCCAAATTTTTGATAAATATGATTGATCCTTTCATAACCTGAAACACAATAGTTCTGATACCATGTGAAGAATTTCAGATCATTCAAGATCCAAATCCATGTTTCTGATCTTTGGTTACAAAGAGACAAACCAACAATCCTGCCAATGTACAAAAATCAACATCTACATACAAAATGAGATGCAAACTCTAAGAGATACTGATAAAACATGAACCAAAACATAAAATATAGTTGCTATCTGTACAATTACAGTACCCTACTGTATTTCACACATGTGGAACCGAAAATAACAATAAATGATCATTCTACACATAGAATTGCAAGATAACATCATGAGAGTGCACCAATTATTAGAACCCAAAGAGAACCATGTATAATGATGAAATGAGAGAGAGAAGAGAGAAGATCTTTTTCTCCACGAGTTACAACAATATATAACAGGTCCAAACCCTACTTTGCCACTTGACTTTCCCTCCAATATAAAAAAATCCTACTATTTTGGGACTAGATTCAATGTACCCAAAGTTTAAATTTGAATCTCTCTCAAACTCGACTACCAACTTTCTCACACTTTCAAAAAGTGTTTATTGAATGTATTTTAAACTAACATAACTTCAAAAAGTTTATCTCTAAACCTAAAATGAGTTTTGGTCTCAATTGACAAATTACCAAAATATGACTAAACTTGTTGAAATCTCTCACAATTTGTAGGATTTGGTTTCCTAGCATAAGTACTCTTGAAGTATTGTTGGATTCATATATAGCTTTTAAAGAATGCCAAGCTTCCTTGGCCGATGTGCAAGAGGCTACCTCCTTCAAGAGGTCATCACTAACATTCATTTTGATGCTATAAAGTGTTAGTCTTGCCTTCTTCTTGTATCTAACCAATTCTTGTCTCCAAGAGGCTCATCCTCTTCATCTAGGACAATATCAAAGAGATCTTGGAGCACTAAGAGTGACTCCATTCTCACTTTCAGATCCAAGAAGAAATCCACCACTGGTTCCCATCTCCGTAATGACTTGTCGATTAGTCGATTAGAGGAGAATAATCCAACACTCGCCCTTAATCTAGATCCATGAATGCCTTAACCTTCAAACTTAGTTCTGCACAAAACTTTTTGTGTGCATCCAAGCTTAATGCTTTGGTAAAAATGTTTGTTGTCATATCTTGCGTTCGACTGCAAGTTAACCTCTTTGTTAAGAACTTTGCTTTTGACATAGTGATACTTGATTTCAATGTGCTTAGTCTTGGAATGAAACCTAGGGTTGGCCGATAAAACAATGGCACTTTGATTATCACAATATAAAATCATCGGAGCATATTGATTCAGACTGATATCGAAAAGTAAGTTCCTCAACTAAATTGCTTCCTTTGTAGCTTGGGAGGCTGCGATATACTCTAATTTAGTGAAAGATAGAGCTATCGATGATCGCTTGCGACTGTTTCATGAAATAGAACCATTGTTGAGGAAGAATGTAAATCCGAAAGTGGATTTACGAGTGTCCACATCTCCTGCCCAACTTGCATCTGTAAAACCACTGAGAATGTTGAGTTTGTTGTTGTCGACTGCTCCATAACAAATGCAAAAATCCATAGTAGCTCAAAGGTATCTCATAACTCTGACAAGAGCTTTCCAATGTGTTATACTAGGATTGGTCATAAACTAACTTAATGAGCTGACTGAAAAGCTATGTCTGGTTTGGTACAGATCATGGTGTACAAAAGATATCTTATTATCAAATGATAAGGATACTAACGCATCTGCTCCTTTTGAATTGTTTGAGGACTCAGGTCCTTTCACAATTTGAGACCTAGTTCCATTGGTGAGAGAGCTATCTTGCAATTAACCAGATTATATCTTACTAACATATTGTAGATGTACCTATGCCGAGTATTGTAGATCAACTTTCGATTTCTATCTCTTTGGATTTGAATACCAAAGTAGAAATGAGTTTCGCCCAGATCGATCATGTCGAATTCGGAAGATAGCATTGTCTTGGCTTCTTTTATCAGATCGATGCTGTTGTTGAAAAGCAATGTGCCATCCACATATAAAGTGATGGTGATAAAAGACTGCTGCATTGCCTTGAAATAAACATTTGAGTTTGTGTAGCCATGATCAATAAAAAAAATATTGATCCTTTGAAACCACACTCGAGCAGATTGCTTCAAGCCATAAAGTGCTTTATGAAGTTTACACACATGATTGTGTTTACCTTCGATTTGTAACCTTCAGATTGCACCATGTAGATGTCCTCTTCAGGCAATCAATTTTTGTATTTTCTTTGGTTTGCGCACTAATGTAGGAATTGCTATATGTTGCACCATATCTTGAATTTTAGTCAGGGTAGCCCTTGGTTGACTTTCCACTGAAACGAAGTTCATGCACTCCATGATATATGGCCATTCTTGTGTAACAAATGTCGTGGAATGAGAGAGAATATCTTGGCAACATAGGCATAGATGCATACACAGGCCACTTGACATGTATTTTACATACAAAATGCTCTCAAATATAAGCAATTGACATCATGACACAAAAGCTCCCACCATAACATGAAACTCTGACCACACCTGAAAATCCTTCATAATCTGTCGTTGTATAGTGAACCCAATCATGACCATCGCTTGCTCTAGTCATCTCATTCATACGAATAGTTGAAGAAAGCAATTCAAATGCAACATTACCATTATAACCAATGGGCAATTCAAAGCACATAGTATGCACATGATATTGATGTACAATCTTTACAATCTATGGCTAAATTTGTTCCTCTATCACTATACTCTTGTCCTTGGCATAGTTAGGACAGAGGCAAAGGCAAAAAAATATAGGTCTGGAAAATAACAGGGTGGTACAAAGCATAGTTGCATTGCGATTCAGAATCGCGATTCCAAATTTTCCTAGAATCGTGTTTTTTTTTTTTTTTGATTTTTTTTGGACAATATGGATATCAGATGAAAGCTTTAATTAAGAGCATTATTACAATGTAGTTTGCCAAATGTTTCGGGTAAGGATGGTCCAGTTCAGGTGCATTAATCCATGTTGGGTTCAGTCAAGGATAAAAATTTAAAACCGTTACGATCAGAGATGGTTCCAGTGGGACAAAGACAGAGAACCGTGAGGGCAATTGTACCTAGGTGGCCTAGGTGGCTGTCGCCGGCCCCCCCGGCGACAGTAGCGGAGGGGGGTGCTGTCCCTCCTACACCCCTTGGTAATAAAAATGGGTCCAAATGCGCACCGATAAGGGTCCAATATTTATGCCCAACTGTATTGCACTCACATCTCGAGTGAAATCATTGCAAAAGTGATCATCATCCATAGAGTTGATAGCCCAAACTGTAGCATTTGCCAACCAAATAGCTACTGACTTTTATTTGTTTGTGCCCTATCTACTGCAGTTCTGGGAAAAATTTCAGACATAAGCTACTTTTTCAAAAAAAATTGATTTTTTCACGATTCACGGTCAGAATCGCGGTGCCAGCGAATCGTGATTCACTGCAACTATGGTACAAAGGACAGACCCTCCTACAAACGAACATTGCTAGAGCATCTCCTACCAAAATGCTCAAATATGTATCCTACGAAAACTTTTAAGCACCAGAGTCATCAGCCCTAAAATAACTTACAGAGATCCTACTTTTATCGTTTGGGAGACCCTGAACAGAAACGTCCTAGAAGCTAGCAGATTGGAACATACACTGGTTCTAAGAGCATCCAGTGCTTTACTGTTTGGCTTTTACGTCTTAGCTTTTAGACATAGACCCAACTTAATAGCTATGTAATGATGACTTAGGAGTCTGAGTATTTCAGTTCCCAGCAACAAGGTCCTTACACATGTTCACGACTCATGTTAAGTGAGACCTCTTCTCTGGTCAATACTCCAAACTACCGATATCTTGATTAGCAATAAATTACCCGTTACTAATTTATGGATACCAGTGAATATCCCAGGATAAACTAGCTTCTAATAGCAAAAGTTCATCTATTCAATCCTTCTATCATGCTCAGTCACTCTAATCTAAAACTTGAAAGTGATAGATGGATAGGGAATTAACAACTGTAGCAACACTGTATTCTGTTGACAATCAGCAAATTGATGAAAAACATTGCTTGTTCTTCCAGATTTTTACACAGCCAAAAAGAATATTGCCACTGGTTCAAACGTGTAGAGTAGTTAATCAAAACATAAGAATCCACTTTTTGGACCTTTGTTATCATCAACTTGACAAACTAATTCAGGATGTTTATACTAGTTGTAATTTGAAGTTGGCCACAACCAGCATATTTAATTTTCTAAGCCAAAAATTGGCGTGAAAAACATTTGAAAAATGTTGAACATGTTCCAAAATTATTTCTAGGGCTTAAAACAACATTCTGTCAAAAAATGGCTACAATTCAGTGATGTATTTCCCATTTACAAAATCTAAGACTTGAATTCCTATCTTTAGCAATGCATTTCCTGCTACAGAGAGATTCTCCAGAAACTCCTCTGAGGTGGGCCTTCCTCCGTCTATGATATCTGTAACTGCCTTCAACAGAATCACAGGGACTGAAAACAGATGCGCAACGTAAGCTACGGCAGCACCCTATAAACAGCAGCATTTACAGTCTTAGTACATGGTATGCTCATGAGAATCACAAACCAGATAGCTCAAACTACAAAAAACCCATGTATTCAAAGATAATGACCATATGGTACATAAGGTAGTGCTTGAGTACTAATGCTCACTTGGCTTAAAAATTGAGATCCAGGTAAAAGAGTTGTAGCAATATGCTATATAAAGGTCTAGAGAAAAAATATGCATAAGATAACATCCATGAGAGAGAGAGAGAGAGAGAGAGAGAGAGAGAGAGAGAGAGAGAGAGAGTTACAAAATTTCACCTAGTTCCTCTTGACAAAGCAAGACTAAAACTTTTTGAACTCTTTATTCATAATCCCAAAAGGTAAAATACACTACTAAAAAGCACCATAAAACATAACCACTTTCAAGACGTCCAGCTAATACCTGCCACCATCTCACAGCACAAAATCACACAAGTTAGTATAGTGGGGAAGACAGGTGTCATAGCTGAGCGCGTTAGTTGTTATTCATGTCCAAAAGAAGTTATACTGTTTAACAGCATGAATAACATTTGTGACTAATAGTTTGCCTTCCCAAACAATAGAAAGGTTTTTAGCTATAGGCCAAGCCCTAATATTACCGTATCAGGGCTTATGCCATGGGCGATTGAACCATATCAATTAGTATTTATTTTGAAATAGAGTATGAAAAGTTTTAACCGTTTACATTCTTTTTGGCTAAAAGACTTGGTGTGGACACATGTACTGGTGTTAGGGTAAATCCATGTCATTCTAACCCAAGTGGGCCTTGCAAACCAAGGTTTGTCATGCACCGCTATCCATACTTCTGAGTATATCCATGATTTCCAGTCGTATCTCACCAAAGGTCTAATGTGGCATTTATTCGGGCAGGGTTAGCTATAGCCATGGTTGATTGTTATGAATATGTAGGTATTAGGGTACATCTGTACCATACTAATCCAAACGACATGTACTGCATATGCAGTGACGGGCATCGCATCGTTATGATTGGTTCTAAGCAAGTCCATGCTATACAGAACTCGTCTATTAACCATGGTATAGGGACATTGCTACGGATAGGTATAGTATATTGTTAATGAGGGATCTCCATTGTTTTTACCAGGTATTAGGTAGATCCGTGCCGTTCTAACCCTTACGTAAAATCTTCATATCTTATGCATATCCATGTTGTCTAAGAACGTTATCTTGGAGCCCCTATTATTAGGTGTTGGTCAAGGATTCTTCAAGAATAGTTGAGCTGGTTCGTAGATAGGATTAGAAGCAATCTCTTTTACTTATGTCATTTTCTAAGCGTAGTGAAGAGAGATAGATATTAAAGTATAATGGAAATACTCATCCATGATTGTCCATGGTGCGTAGGGTTTGTGTTGGAGAGGGGTGTGTAAAAGATAGGTAAAAAATAATTGAATAAAAAGAATTCAAACGACAAGAAAGAAAACTTATCGTGCGCAGTTGTGGGGGCTGGAATACAAGGCCTAAGGGGCATTACAATGGAGCTTGGGAGAACTGAGGAAAATAGTACCTTACAGGGAAGAAGCTAATGTAAATATCAATTTTGTGTAATTAATGGCCCAAGCATGACATCCTGCGCGTATAAGCCCATTTTGAAGAGCCGTCACTAAATAAGTTGCGTTAGGCCCCAAGTATGGCACCCTGCGTGCATAAGTCCAACTTGTGGTGCCATTAGTCACTAGGGGGCAGGAAACCAATTTTTGCAAGTCTCAAGGTTTAAACTTAAATTTAAAAAAGTATGCAAAAGTCAATGTCAAGATTCTAAAAAGGAACTTGCATTCTATATTGAGACTTGAAATTCCTAGTCCCATAAGTAAGTGTGGAAAGGACTCTCCACAAGCTTCTATAAAGAGAAGCCCTTTCTATGTAATTTCTATCCTTAATGTAAGAGAGCTAAGTGCTACCATTTTGGGTCCATTTGTGCTAATTTTGGTGTGTGGCTAATTATAGTGTGGCTTTATGCTTATTGCTTTTGTTTCTAAGTTCTTGCTATTTTAGCCCATGTTAGATCATTGTGTGTTTCTAATTTAGTGAAGCTTTTCTAAGAGTTTGTAGAAGAGTGTATGAGTGAGTAGAGAGGGAAGAGAGAGAGAGAGGAGAAGGTGTGGAAGAGTGTGTTAATGTTAGTGTGGTTTTGGTTTTAAAGTTAGTACTATTTGGTTTTAGTTGTGTTTTTAAGGCATTTTGCTTGCAAGTAGAAATAGTGTTAACCCTTTTGTTTTGCATGTATCCTCAAGGCTCCTAGGTTCGAGCCCTACTTCTCGTGCTACAAACGACTTAGGAGGAGAAGGTGGAAGTCCTCAACTTCTTGACAACATTGGCGTCGTTGCCAGGGAGTCAAATGCTTGCTAACTTTTGTTGTTTTCCATTTTTTTCTACTTGCTTTGTTGTAGGGACTGGTCACTAGTTTTTACTGGTTACTTTGCAAAAAAAAATTATGACTATTATGCTTGTGGTTTGGGTGTTTTGAGCATATGTATGTGAGGAACTATCATTCTCCCACGAGACAGTGCAAAAAACAGCCTTCAAACTAATTTTTAAACCATCATGAATCTGCCTCCCCAAATCTGACTGTGGCAACTTCACAAAACTACCAAACAGGGTCTTGAATCCCCAACTGATGTTTGGAGGCCTAGATCTTGACAACTTGCCTCGCCCTCTTAACTGAAGATAAAACAGAGTTTGAACTACCATCTATCAGAGGGGTGAGTCTAAACAGTAAGATCTGAAGATTGTACTCAGAAAAAATGCCCTGGACCTGTTTTGGTGTCCTAGAGCTCCAAATCTACTCAGCTTGGCTCGCCTAGCTCAAATTAGAGAGACAATTACTTGCTGAAGACTGTATGAAAAGGACGAGCCAAGAGCTTGCACCATTGCCGAGATATCTGACTTCAAAGTTTTTGAGAAACTTGCCTCTACAGCCTCAGTAAAAACCCATTTTGGTCCGCCTCCTTCACCATTGATAGATTTCATTAAGCCCAGTACACTGTCCAAAGGGCGAGCCAAGAGCCCAAGTACTCATCATTCTACATTGGAAAGTGTGAAAATCCTGATTTTGCACTTTCTGGGATCCCAAACAGCCTATCAACTGGGAACAGAAATTGAAAAATACCACACCACAAGGGCCTATTGTCAACCAATTTCCCAAGCGTGATAATGTTTGGTGTCCCACATGCCAACAAAAAAAAAAAAATCACACGACGAATGAATGTCCACTGAATAGACAGATAGCCCAAAGGTTTTGCATCTTTTGCAACACCAACAATCATGATACATCTACTTGTATCTACAATCCAAGAATACAAGCCGTTGCATGAAATACCAGTGGAGGATGCAACAACAGGGTCCCCAAATTACGAGCTACCAAAGGCCCACATTCCAGCAAGCACCCCAACAATGCTTAGCACAACTTGGACCGAATAACGTAGTACCAACCTTAATAGTGCGATAGCCTGGGCCTCAGATGGACCGCCAAATCACCCCAGCAAACCTTGCTGCCACAAGTCATGATCCTCAACGTCAACTAGAGTTTAGCCTTGAGAATGTCTACGTGCCTGAGGATCAAGGGTTCCCTTGTTTTTACTCAGATGGAACTGAAGCTTCTATTTATCCTTTATTTACCACACAACAACGTTTCTATGGAAATGGAGCACCTATCCAATATTATGGCTATGGAGAGAACCATCGCATTGTCGAGTGCCCACATAAAGGCACCTACACACCTATCTGTAGGGAATATCGCCATGGCCATTGCTATAAAGATTGCCCATCCTGACTAGTAGAGCCGCAAGTTGACACACATGTCAACCTTTCAACTATTGTACATGATAGGAGAGCAAAATCCACAAAACCAGAAGCCCCTGTCTACATTCAAACACGTGTCCAACACTTGAAAGAGTCCCTAGTGGTAGAGAGAATTTTGAACGAGGAGCATAGTCAACCCCGTACTATAAGCCATTACACTAAATCCGCTGGACCAAGAGAGTATCCCAACCCACAAAAAGAAAAAGATCGTTATATCAAGGTAAAAAAGTGGATACAAGAGGAGCAAGCTAAGGCCCCTATTGGTGATCTCAATCGGCCAATAGAAACTATGGATTCGCTTGTATACTTGGACCAAGCTGTGAATGCTCCTATCTCAACCATGAACCAGGAAGGACTTATCCAACCTGAGTTTGATGAAGAACCGTTCGCCTCCCTAGAACCAGAAGGGAGTGGGACTGAAGCCTTAACTGCTTTATTGTCCAGTCATGTCACCCTGCCCTTAGGTGATGTTTTGAAGAATTCCAAACCCCTACGCTAAGCCTTAACCATCTGGGTAGGAGATAAAAATACACCTACAGGACCCTCCATGAATGGAGAGAGTGATGATGACCAGTTCGTAATGGCCATTGGTGCTACTTGGGAAAATGAGAAAAGTAATGTTACCCTACCTGTTCAGCACAAGAAACTCCCTTCAGTAGCTGCTGTTATTGATGGTGGTTCAGGTGTAAACATCATGTCATCACACATATATTGAGAGTGGGGGTTGAGTGCCTTAAAGCCCGCAGGTTTTTCTATAAAACTTGCTAATCAGAGATGTGTCAAACCCATGGGAATTGTCAAAAATGTACATGTGAAAGTCGTTGATCTTCGCTTTGTCATTAACTTCACAGTCTTAGATCTTCCGAAAACAACCTCATCTTACCGACTTCTGTTAGGAAGATCCTGGCTAAAGTTAGCCAAAGAACGCCGTGACTGGGGTACAGATCGTATCACATTGGAGAATCAGGATCGAGCTATGAGAGTCGATCCAAATACCTGGACCATTAAGCATGCGAGCCCGTTAGAAGAAATGACTTCGTCCACTACTGATCACACGATCGATTGATCAATCACCATTAAGCGCTACAAGCCATTGGGAATCCATCAACATTCTGATACTGATATCATTAATTGGATTGATGCTCTAGCTACAGTCGATTGTATGAGCTCCGTAACTTACTACTGAAGAACTCTCCGATCTGAGAGACCTCCTACGAGAATACCGCAATTGTTTTGCATGGTCCTACAAGAAGGAAATACCACCTGAAGTAGTGCAACACACCATTCTGTTAGTCGATGGTGCCAAACCGAAAGTGAGTCAACCTTATCGTTGCAACTCCCATTACTCTGAACTGATTCAACAAGAGTTGGAAAAGCTACTAGAAGCTGGATTCATATATGAGATTGAGCATACCGACTAGGTATCCCCAATTGTGATTGTGCCTAAAAAGAACGGGAAACTATGCATTTGTGTAGACCTCAAGAAACTTAACGCGGTCACAAAGAAGGACCACTTTGACAAAATTTCCAGAATTCACACGTGTGGGGAATGTCCACAAGTATGATTAATCTTGATTAAGCTTTGTGATTAGCATAGTAACCTGATTCTAAATTGTTTAGCAAGATCTAGTTCAGAAGAAATGGCTTAACCACAATCTAGCATGCTAAGCATCAGAATATGATAGCAATGAATCAAAGGATGAACAAAAGTACAAGATTTCAATGTATTAGCTTTAGCTTCAACACGAGTTAGAGAGAGAAAGCTAGAGAGATAACAAGCAAAATAGTTTGGATCCAAAATGGTATCCCTAGGCAAGTGCAACCTACCATACCAAAAGTAACATGGGATGGCTAATCAAGCTCCATCAAAGCCCCATAACATTTGAAAAGTCAATAGCACTAACATGTGGTAGTGCTCTTAAAAAAATAACGTTTCAGCATCATGTGCACACAGATCACTAAAGAATCAAATCTCAGAGTGCAAGTTAGAGATTGCAGGTTCTTTAAGTTTTCCAGCACAGCTGTTACTTCATGTATGTGCTTTCTGATTTGATCTGATTGCTTAATAGCAAGCACATCCATTTGAGGTTTGAAGCAAAGAGAGAACATTAGTATTTCAAAGGAACTAAGGTCTACACACACAAGCTAAGCCACATTGAAATATATTCCTCTCATAATTTTCATGGAAATGAACATTTTAGTGTAACTCAAACATACATTAAGTCAGCAGCAGAGCTCTACAAACCTGCATGTAGTTTGCACAGCAGTTTCTTATGCACTTTTCTAGCACCGTATGAGCATGACTGCCAACTATGTGCTTTAGATTTATGTAACATTCAGCAAGCTGATGCACAAAAAATCCTACGAGTTCCAAAAAAAGTCTTGCCAAACTTTAATCCCACAATGCATCATAAAAAATTTGCTAAGAATCTTCAAGAGACTGCTTTCAAATGAAACTCCTTTCAACACGCATGAATGCACAAATCTTACTCCTAAAATGTGGCTGCAGTGTGCACAAACCTCATGCTCAAGACAACAAGCAAAAGTACAGGATTCCCACCTCCATGTCCTTGATTGTTGCATCATTGGACTTTATTAATTCTTCATCTTCAGGTGACATGTCCAACGAGTTCCCTGTCGAAAGTTTCCCGTTCTGAAAGTGCAGAGAAGATAAACAGCATGAAAGACACTAATTTGTCGATACCAAAGCCCAAAGCATCGTGCTTGCAAGGTTTGCATTGTTTTAGCTCAAACTTGTGAAAGGACTAGATCGATAGTTGAAAAACTCCAAATCAAATTATTAACTGCAGAACAAACAAAAATGCATAGTGAATGCAAGTGGCAAAAGAACAAATTCCCAAGCTGGAACTTAGAAACTTCAGGCAGGATAAGATTTGAGCTGTCATCTTACAGCTTTGAGAGCAATACTCGTCACTATATATTCTGAGGTCATTTGAAACCGAATTCCAGAACAACAGACTGCTTAGAGGGAAGGCTAAGGAAATAACGTGACCAGGAAAATTTAGAAAGGAAAGGACAACTTGTTAGATTTGAGACTACATCATCTAAGATTTTATCATCATTCAGAATCAATTAATTAGTTCTTAGAGAGGAGAAGGGCGTGAGAGAAGAGGTATTTTAGAAACGAGAAAGCATTCGATCTCGATCTGCTATGAACACAAGATGGGGCTGCAATAAGTGTGGAAGCCAAGAGGAGCTTGAATGAATGTGATGTATTTCTTCCTCTTGGGAAGTACAATAGATGAAGGCATAAATGAGTGTGGAAGCCAAGAGGAGCATGAATGAATGTGATGTATTTCTTCCTCTTGGGAAGTACAATAGATGAAGGCACAAATGATACTTCTATTCACCCGCAATGGATCACCAACCACCAAGAGCCATGATCATTTTGTTTTTTTTGAAAGATTCTGACCAATATCAGCATAATTAAAGGCTTTTTGTCCGATAGTTTTAACATATTTCCAGGCAACCACTGGATGATTCCAAATTTTCTTCACACAAGGAGGAAGAGCATTCATAACTTCAGCCTTTCTAAGAATAGAGCTCAAACTAATTTTGTCAAGATCAGGTGAAGTAAAGATTGTGATGAGTAGATCTTTACTAGAGGTAAAACATTTAGTTTTAACATTAGCTTTGGGTTTTATAAAGCGACTTAAAAGAGTTTTAAGCTGATAAGAATGAGAATGTGAAATACCCAAAACTTGACAAGACATATTATCTAAAGTATAGAGCAACCGAAACAGGTTCTTAGTACTGTATCTACTAAACATATCGAGGGAGAACTTACCAAAAGACATAACACAATCCAAATAAAGTAACCTCTTTACGTAATCTCTATAAGCAAACGTTCTAGAGACAACATTATTACTAGGGAGCAAAAAGTTAGAAGTATTAAAAGTAGCACGAGGAGAAGGGAGGGGAGGAGAAGGTGTGATCACAGCTTGTAGAATGTAGCAATCTAGAGGAGGGGATAGATGTTTTGATATAGGTTTCCAAACTTTGAGACCATTGTGAACGTAAGGTGTAATGTTTTTAGGTTTAGAGTGGGTTCTCCACATCATAGAAGTCTTTTTGGCAAAGTTTCAACTCTTTCGTAAATTGGACTTACCCTCAAGATTATAACCTCAAGGAAAAAAGGACTGAAGAGTTCTCATCCAAAAAAGTTCACAAATCCACGCTACCTTGAAAAACTCTTTTGAATTAGAAAAGTTTCCAGCAATGTGCTCAATAAAAAGACCTGAAAAGACTCAAAATCACATTTGGCTATAGCAGTATACAAAGGTCTTAATTCTTCTTTAGGAAACTTAGAGCTATGTACTCTTCTAGCTTCTCGAACATGTTCTTGAAAACGTACAAAAGCAGACCAAAAAGTTTGGCCAACATACTACTTCGTATGTTATAAATGACATAGATTATGGATTGGGCTAAGAGGCCTAGAGGAATGCACATGTTTTCCTCTAAGACATCTAAGGCGATTCAAAATTCTAATATGGTTATTCGTATAATGAGTACTAACAAGCAAAGACTTAAAAACAAACCATTTAATAGGACCTTCTCCAAAATTATGAAGTTTTTCAAATTACATCTAGACAAAAAGTTAAACCTTTCTCTATGATTTGTACCATTTCTACTAGCAAAACAAAGAGGTAAAGGGATGGGAGGGCAAACCTCTGAAGTGTCGATAGTAGAAGAGTCATAGATTATATTTTGATAGCAAAAGAGCTGAAACTAAAGTAGTGTTCACTATTCATAGAAAATTAAAATTAGAATCATGATACTCCCATCAATGATCACATATCAAGTGTCGTAAATCGAGAGGTTAGTCAGCGGAAGTTCGAGCGGGTGTAGTATAGGATCGGAAACGCCACAATTAGCAGCAGAATAATTAAGATGAATGATTCATACAAATGCACAATAGAACGATCTATTAGTGAGATTGAAATTGCACTCTGATTAAAATCAACAATGAGTACAATGGCTTGAAGTGATAATTTCAGCTTGCTGAGCATGATAACGTTGGCTACAAAAACTCAGATTGATTCAGAAGAAGTAATCTGATGAAGATTAAGTCTTAACTAACTTCCTATCCATAGTTTATTGGTCTATTACAAAATATCTTCTACTTGCTAAATATCTAATTAGCATTAAATGCCTTATTTCGATATGCTTGCTTCGAGAATGAAATCTCAGATGTAGAGAGAGTGCTATAATGCTTTGGTTGTCACAGAAAATGGTGTTGGATGTGACTGTGCAAGGTCAATTTCTGCAAACATTTGTGGCAGCAATGTATTCTGATTTGGTTGATGACAATGCTACTGAGTGTTTCCATTGATCAGCATTAGTTGTAGACATTGCCTCTGAAATTGTGTTTGGTTCCTGTGCAAAGTAGCAGGCTGCATCATTTATAAATCGGGATGGAGGTTGTTTGGGTCGATTCGACCTTCTTGGCTGAATTTCGACCCGTTGAGGTTCTGACTCATTTTCCGAGTCGGAATCGATTTTCTGATTTTCGATCCTGGCGCATGGATCGGAAAGTTCAATACTTGGATCGGAAATTTCTTGTGCTTTCTCCTTGTGGTTGATAAATTGATCTTCCACAAAAATGACATTTCTACTGGTGTATGCCTTCTGGGTGTCCAGATTGTAGAGCTTGTAAGTCTTATGATCTGGAGAATAGCCAATGAAAATCGATTTTTTGCTTGTGTCATCCAGCTTCTTTCTTAGATTAGCAGGGATCTGAGCATAAGCAATACAAACAAACACTCTAATATTTTTGAGTGATGGTTTCGATCCTGTCAACATCTCATAAGGTGTCTTGCCATTCAGGGCTTTGGTGATGGATCGATTTTGTAGATAGGCGACTGTAGTAACAGCTTTTGCCCATAATTTCTTTGGAAGAGAAGCATGGGCCAGCATGCTCGTGGCACTTTCGATGAGTGTTTGATTTTTCCTTTTAGCTCTGTGCTTTTGATACAATAACATATCTGTAGATCATGCTTTTAGGGTATGCAATGCTATTTATATTGGCAGTTCCCATGAAAGTCCCTATGCCATGAATTTTGTTATTGAACATATCCAGCCCATGTTTCAATTTTCAATTTACAAAAGCTATGTTAAGTAAGTGATGGACAGTACAAAGACATTTTTTTATTAACATTCCATAGAGTTACATGGTGTTATTCTGGTGTATAAAGATTCCACTCATCTAATATAATGTAGATGCTCAAACTCTAACATTTTTGGTGCTTAACATGATTGCGAGCCATGACAATAGACAAAACTAACTACCTTCAGTTCAAGTATTGCCAGAAGATTCGGCGTTGAGATAGTCTGTGTAGCTCCAATCCCATATTTGTCAAGAATCTGTAAAAGCTCCATATAGCACTGCAGGGTTAGTTTACTGAGCAACAATACTCTAACGCAAACCCTAGGAGCAATCAATAACTCTGAAATCAACATCGAGTACGAAATGAACACTCCTTTTCAAGTTGCAGCATCATATTATAACATCCTATGCAAGATAGTAAGAGACTGCATGTCAGAAGAATTAGAGCTCTATATTGGAACAAGATAAGCCACCATTTCCCGCAAACAGGATCTGCAAAGTGTCCTTCATACAATAGACTCTTTACTTGAAAAACAAAACAATCGACATTACTGGAATAGGTATCCTCCGATCATGATATGCAACCTCGGTTGCAACAAAAACATCGCCAACTGATGCACCTTTTGCCTAAAACACATAGAAATTAAAAATTTGTAAGTGGGTAGAAACTAATGCATATTTGATATAAGATATCAAAATAGCTAAAAACAAAGAAAAGAACTATGACAGCGATTTTAAAAAAAAGGCTCAACATTAAACCATCTGCATAGAAATTTAACTGTAACAAACATTGCACAAAGTAAGGCAAATTTTTTCCACATGAGAAAACAAGGATACCAAGACATCTAGAACGATTAAGTGTGTCTGAAGAAAGGAGTTAGATATCCATGAAACTAAAGTTCTTGCAAAAGCCAAAGCAGTTTTTATTTCTTGATTGTATTTACATAACATTTACAAATATTGCAAATGTAAGGGCAAAACAAAAAAAAAAAGCATAAATTATTCCAGCATGCTCAACGAAAACAAAGACCAAAGAACAAAAGGCTTGAAGTGGTGTACATTGAAAGATAAATAAGATTTAAGTGACAGTTTCAAGCTGCAAGATAATACTCCACCAACTTACCAAGTGCGAACATTACATCAATACTTACTAATGTTAGAACTGACAACCAGCTAGGCAAAAAAAAACACCTAAAAAGATTGAGAAGGCTGGTATCAGAAAAATATTAGGCAAATGTTAGGACTTTTGCGACCCACAATTATATTCACTGTTCATGGGTGCTTCGGCCATAGTCGCCAGAGAACGGGAACGAAATGGAAATGGGAATGTTTTCAAGAACTTGGGAACGCCGCGTCGTTAAATATAAGTTTGAAACAGTGCTCGGGAAAACTGGCAAACTGTAGGAATGGAACCGGCCTTATTTCTCAAAAATGAGTGTCTTCAGAAGATTTGATGGGTTTTTATATAGGCATAGAGTCATGGAGTTTGGGGACATTGACAACAAGGAATTCATATCCCACCATCCGGAAAGGTCTTACTCATACATTAGGGGGTTCATTTGTAAAGCTTACACCCAACGATCCTAGCATGGTCCATTGGGGATCCGTTGGTCTTTTATTGAACGCATTTCCGAGAGATGGATGCACCGAGAGATTTGATTTTGCCTCAGTATTTGGACTCGGGAGTATCACAAAGCCTCAGGTTCTAGCCTCAACTTCAACGTGGGCCGCTCAAACTTTCTTCCTATTAATTACATGTGAAGGGCATTTTTATCAAACTATTCGAGAAAACAGGATATGACAGTCATGCGCTACAAGTGAGGTGGAGGCAGAGGAGCACATTATCTTTTGATGCCCGATATACATGAGATTAGAGGGAGGTACAACTATCTCTTTGTGATCATCCATTTTTGCTTCGTTTCCTAATCTCATATGAGGATCCATGATGCATACATGAAAGATGTTCTACATAAGAAGGGCCACATATCAGGATACTCACCCTAGCAAGAGGGATACCTAGCTACACATCACCTCCTTCTCCAAACGACATAGGTCATCCAGGAAGTCTAAGTCAAAGGATAAGACAACCATTGTTTTTTAATATCATGATCAAAGAGGGTGCTACTTGCAAAGACCTGCAAGCCCTACAACTCCACACCATACATCACTAGACACAAACACATCGACATCATCCATAACGAGAGGGGACTATGTTATCCTCATCTGCTTCGACATCAGTAGCACCATCGACATAAATACTATCATCATCCACCATTAGGAGCTTCTTCAGTCATGTACCCGAGGATCCATAGATAGTTTATTTTCTTGATTGTTGTATTGGAGCTCTCTTCTTGAGCCTCCTTTAGTGATTTCACAGCTTAGCAATTCACCTATTAGTTGTTCTTATGGTTGATAATAAATCGTCTTTCATAATAGGAGACTTATTTACACTCCCTTTTAGTTGAAATAAACTTCAGAGACATGTACTTTTTGGTACTTCAAAGACCTCTCTCTCTCTCTCTCTCTCTCTCTCTCTCTCTCTCTCTCTCTCTCTCTCTCTCTCTCTCCATATGCTTGCGAGATGACTTTTCTACAAGTTGATTGTTCAATTTTGAATGTTAGAAGGATGAACACCTTGAAATTTATAAATGGTGAGTACCCTTCTCGCCATATATCAACATCAAGCTAGCTCTTAGCCCATATTTCATGCAGCTGACATTGTCATTTCTTATGTTGCCACATTGAAACTTGATTTGCCAAGTGCTTCAAATACTCCGTCCATCCAAACAAGCTCTCATTCGACATTTCAACATATGCTAGCACGACCATGGAGCTTCACTCATGTTTCTAAACCTTAAGGTTGCTAATTTGTTGAACTTGCTAAATCCTATATACTTTGCAAATTTGTACCACATTTACATTCATTTTTTACCATGTTATGATATTTTACAAGATAAATGCCACACTGATGTTTTCACAATTTTGTTGTCACATTGATTAGACCTTGTTGTTTTCTCTAGTCTTATTTGATGCTCGCTTTCCTTTTCAAGTTTGCACTCTGTAATTACCGCTGCAATTGGTCCATAGTGCATTTGGCTCATACTTGCCTTTGACATATTACATTGCACCCATCCTCACTGGTAACAACACTTCTTGGTTTGCCCTATTCACATTAGATTGACATTTTACAGTTCCTCTATATCATATAAAAAACTTCACAATTCTAAACATCCATTTTCTAACCTTGAAACCTCCTGCAGTGCCAGCATTAATGAGCAAGTCAGGTTGTAGAGCTTGGATAGTTGCATAAGTTAGCAATGCCCCAGAAACAGTTCCCACATTATCAACCCCTACAACAAACAAGACAATCACTTTAGTCAAAACCATATGACAACATTGAAATAGCTTAAAGTTTCACTTAATCATTCACAAAAAAACTGCCAAATACAACTAAGGAAAACTATTACAAAGTAGACTAGAATTACAATTATACCAAAAAAAAAACCACAAACTAGTTATAGGTACCACAAATTGGTTCTTCGTACCTAGAACATCATCTTTTCCTGGTGAAACAATGTGTACTTGAAGGCCATCACGAACACCGCTATACTTTAGCCATGGTACACCTTTAGGGAACCTTCAAAATAAGGCACTTGTGACTCTCTCTCTCTCTCTCTCTCTCTCTCTCTCTCTCTCTCTCTCTCTCTCTCGGCTGATGGTGCTTCTCTCTCGCGGCACCTCTCCATCACGCCCTGTCCAGTAATCCTTCTCCATGGATTCAGACTGGGTTACTACTAATTAGAAAGGAAAGAAGCAACTTCCTCCATCACCGCTTCTTCCTACCTCATCTCCAGCTCCTGCTTCTATGACGCCCCTCGACAATCTATGCAGAGAAAATTCAGACCTCGACAAAAAGTTGGGCCAACATGCTCAAAAATATCAAAGCAAAAAGCAATAAGATGAAGAACAAGCCAAATGAGAATACAAATCTCAAAACGTCCGCATCAGAGGTCTTTCCGAAACCGACCCTTTGCTTGCAACCAAAGAACTTCTGGCCTCACTTTCCTATGAGGAAGAGGAAGGCGTCGTGGAAGCAGCTTGGCACAGTAAGTTCAACTCTTCGGTTGTCTTCATCCATTTCAAATACACTGAATATCATAATGAAGTTCTTAAGCATCGTGGACATCTTAAAGGCAATAACGTTTTCGTTTATGAGGATCTAACTGCCTTACAGTGGAAGGAACGGAAGCAGCTCATTGAGGAAGCAAATGCGATAGGAAAAAGGGTTATTTTCCGGGATGGTCGACATTTGCTGGTCACCCCATCCGGAACTGATCACTCAATGACGCCTCCTATGTGAGAGCCTTTTAGTCAAGATAGAATTTTCAAACTGTATTTAAAGTTGCCTCCTTGTTGAGAGTTAGAGCACTGAAGAGATATTTTTCTCTTCTTAGTTAGTTTGGTTATAGTTATGTTGTTTTGATAGCATTGTTCCGTCTTGGTGCCATCCATTTCGATGTACTTATTCGTCTTATATGCCTTCTGGCATGGAAAAGACGTTAATAAATCTTCTTAATCATCATCATCATCTTCTTCTTCTTCTCACACACACATATACACACACACATACACATAGGAGACGCATAAGTTTAAAATTAGGAAAGCAAACAACAAAAAAAACTCGCTTGTAGTTTATTAAGTTCAACAATATCAAAACAGCAAGTTTGTTCTCCAAAATCACAAAAAGTTCCAAGAGACCAAAATCCTCATTGACAAGGACCTTCCAAATTATCAACAATTGAAAGTTAGGAAAGAATGGAAAACGGTTAAACAATGGAGACAACAAAGCAAATGGCACTTAGGGGAGGAAGGGCAAATTGAAAGAGTTACAAGATACAAACTAAGGACATGCAACCATTCATGGAGATATCACCTCTCACCCCCACCCCCCCCCCACCAACAATGCGCCAGATATAGTTGACCATCAAGCATGCTCAAGTCTCCACTAGGCTACAGCATCCCATACCACCACGTCCTACTTTCAACCCTTGCATGCCTACACCTTGAGGCAAGGGGATGTGAAATTTTGAGGGCAACCAAATGGACTCGTTCTACTATATCGATGTAAAGTTTTGGGGGCAACACATGTAGGCCAGAGGTTTGTAACCACCTATTAGAATTTAGGGCATCAAGCAAATTGTTGGCTGAGACTAATGTACTTCCATTGAAAGCAATCACTCCACTTAAGATGACTAAATATTTGAAAAGAGTGCTCTCTTTGAGATGACAGCCTATCAAAGGTGGCTATCTAAAGTTGCATACTCACTCAAAGATTAAGAAGTGGTTGGTGATTGGATATCATCAAATGGCTGTCTTTTTGAAAAATTTATTAGAATAGATAGCCCAAAAAACCTCCTAACTTGACATCTTTTGTGCAATAAGTGCATTTGGAAAGAGCCTTTGAAGAGGGAAATGCAATACTACAAAGATCAGTTAAAATCCTGGAGTTATGGGGCCTACACAAAGTCATATTGAAGAGGATATTTCTATGAAGACAAAGCAGGATGTTTTAAAATCCCATGAACTCACACGAAGTTAGATGGAAATGGGCAATTCAAAGCTTGATTGAAAGGCACACACTTGCTTGCTTTGCAAAACTGATCATGGAAATGGAGCATCATCATGTTTTTGCATGTGGATGCCTACAGCTACTTCGTGAAAACTTCAAACAAGCATTTATTGAGTCCTTGCTTCTATAGATAATGACATAAAAGTCTGTTGAAATTTTCTAGTTCATCATTGATCTTAAAATATTTTTACTTAAGATTGTTATTGGTAATAGAAGTGATTGACCGTAATGATCTCTGTGGATCTTAAAGAAGGTTCTCTCCCTTTCCCTTCCAAAAATTTCCGCCGCAAATCAACCTCACCTCGCCCCACTCGCCAGCCTTGGTATGATAATGAATGTCATCACCTTCACCTGCAAGTCTTCCAAGCACATTCTGAGACTCCACATCTTCTTCATAGCACATGTCGTCGCTACCATAGTGTGCCCTAAGGCAGAGCCCAAGAGATTCTTTGCTATGGGTCAGGCTAGATTTAGGGCTCATCATTCTACCACTGATCATATTCTCACCCTCATAGCTATCATTGAGGAGGCCAAGCACAACCGACCAGAGAGGGGCTTCAGAGATAGATAGTCTCCTTACTTTTGCAAAAGCTGGGGCTTGAGGGTTAACATTTTGAAGACCAAAATCATGGTCTTCATACCTCTAGAGCTTTTATGCAACATCAGAAGCTTATATTTGATGGCCAGCCCTTGGAGGTCGTGTCATCCTACACCTACTTGTGGGTTCCCTTTTTTGGACCTACTTTCTATGTAAGACGAGCAGCTATGGCTAGGCTTGGGATAGAGAGATCTGTTTCAAGAGATGTGTTTGGGATGCCCCGAATAAGTACCAACTCTTTGATACTATTGTGGCTCCCACAACTTTGTATGTTGTACAGACTTGTACTATTATCTCCTCCTCTGCTTTCTCTCGTCTACATATTACCATCTTATCACACATGATTTGATCTAAGCCCTCAATTCCACAGCAGATCATCCTGGCTGATTTTGCAGTTGCACCACTTCAGCTTGAAGCCATCTTTCAGCTTATTATCTACATTCAGAGAGTCATGGAGTTCCTAGTCATGAATTCGAGATACTCTCAGATAGCACTTACATCCTCACAGCATCTCCATTCTCAAGGATATCATCTCTCATGATATTCTCAAGTCTCTCGTTTACTTGACACATTTTGCATTTCCATTACACATCTCCCAGCTAGTTCCCATCGGTATATACATCGTTTCATCTATCGTGCCTATATTCAATGTACCTGGAATGGTGAGTTGGGGTTGACTTTTATCAAACTCACTTCTTGGAGTTGGATACAATTGGCTAGCCAATTCTACCTCGTTATCTAGACACTAGTCTCTCACAAGCTGTTAGATTCTTATTGGGCCAGCTTCATGTTTCTTCACACCAGCTTGCAATTGAGACAAGACGCTTTCAAGGCACCCCACGTGCAGAGAGGCTTTTTTGCCTCTTCGGAGACCCCCCAGGCACATTATGCTCTCTCATCATGTATGTAGGTCCACGTTGCATCGCCCTCATGATTTGTGAGATGCTACTTCTTTGGTAGTCTTTGTCATGTACAGCAGAGTCCTATCTCAAGGCTCCAAATTACCTCTTTCTTCTCTGGGAGAAGATCTCGTGATTATCTTGAATCTAATAATATCCCTATTCATGACCAGCATAGAGATCAGCAACATCGAGTACATATGGCTACACAACACATTTTGAGATCACATGCCCATAGACCACATACTCGTCACCCACATCGACAACAGCAACAGCGACAATGTCAAAGACACACCCTTGGCCATACCTCTTAGGACGGTCCACATTACCTCTTTCTTCAACAAGATTTGATGATCCCCCAACACCAATAAATCTATTTATCTATGTCTATGTATCTTTAGTTTAGTCGTACGCATTTATATTTTTGGAGACGTTTTTACGCTCTTGCAATTTTCATTACACACTTAACATGTACTTCATCTTATATGCCTTTTTGGCATTTGAAAGACAGTCATAAATCTCTCTCTCTCTCTCTCTCTCTCTCTCTCTCTCTCTCTCTCTCTCTCTCTCTCTCTCTCTCTCTCTCTCTCTCTCGGAGCGTCGTCTATGTCGCTTGTGCTCATTCCAGGAGGTGGAAGATGAAGCCCATTTCCTCCTCAGATGTTCATTGTATTATGAGATACGGGGGAGGTATTATTGTCTCTTTCGCGATGGCCCGCATACACTTCACAGTTTTGTCTCTTATCCTGATGCTCATTGCTTGGGACTTCTTGTTTGTGAGATGCTTACTCTCTGTCGGTCTCATCTGCCTGTACCAGATCACTTGGGGTTAGACTCCCAACAACTACTTCTCACTGGCTTCTTTCGGACTCAAGCACATGCTGATGACTCCGACGATGAGATTCCTATCCCTGTGCCACCACGGAAAAAGCCCAGATGTAGTCGCCGCTTGCCTCCATCAGGGCCCACTGTACATTCCACTCAGCGGACACTTCAGACTTACTTTCGCTGATATGTACTTATTCTCCACCTGGCCCGGGTTGTGGGCATACTTTTTCTGTAGTTCTTCTATTATACTTGGCCCGGGTTGTGGACTTATTTCACTTCTGCTTTGTTCTACTTTCATTCATAGCTGGTTTCTAGCATTTTATGGCCATGTCCTCCTATGGATGATGCTCCCGTTGTTGCTTGTACATATTTTCTTTTTGGTCTTAAGCACCCACAGGTGCACAAAAGACGTTAATAAAGCTTTCTTTCTTGCTTTCTCTCTCTCTCACCATGCCTCCTCGCTAAAAAATTCCTTGCTCCCCCCTCTCCCACCGTGGTAGCGCTGCCCTCTGATGTGGCAACGTTGCCTGCTGCTTCATCCTCTCCCTCCTGCGGGATGTCTACTGCTCCATCTACTCTATTTGCCCCCTCTATTCTTCCCTCTAATTGCTCTACCTTCCCCACTGATTTTCTTTTCCAATGCCTCCTCCATCACTCCTACTGGGGTTCTTCCCACTCCTATCATCTATGCTTCTGCTGCTAGCTCTTCTTCCCTTCAAGAACCACAACCTACAGTAAATATCCCATGTACACCATCATCTTGGAAGATCAATCAGATCAAGGCAGATTTTCAAACTTTGAAGCAAGAAATTTCACAGCTGAAGGAAATAGTAACCTGTTTGATCAATGAAAAGAACCTGTTGCAGTCAAAAGTCACATCACTTGAGCAATAAATCAGGACCAAACAAGCTGCAGTTTCGGAGACCGCTAGCACGATCATACGGGAATTCAAAAACAGGATCTCTTGGGCATCAGTTTTGAAGAAAGGCACCAAACCAAGCACCCCCATATCCTTCGTCATTTCAACCACTATTTGGAATAAAAATCCCGAGACCAAAAAGCCCACAACATTAGAGTTCGTGGGAACAAGATGCCATGGTGGAAGCCAAGCACTTCCTCGACACCACACACTAGGGCACAAGACAAATGGACTAGATATCGCATGGAGGACCACCAGAGATGCAGCCACACTTATTATGCATTTCACTTCCTTGGAGAGTCGCGCTTTGCGGTGCAGAGCTAAGCTACATGGTACCACTATCTATATGGATGACGACCTCACATATATACAGGTGGAGGAGGGGTGTTAAGGCCTTACAGGCAACCCGTGAGTTTGGCAGATGGGTTATCTATCGAAATGGACGGGTGCGCTTTTTTGATAGCGCTCCTTGCAGTTCTCAGTACACCAAGTTTATTGATCTAGCCATTTCATTAATTAGGCATTTGAGGGCATAGGAAGATTTGATCTAGAAAGGCCCATTGTGTTGCATACAAGGGAAATCATCACGTTTACTCAGAAGAAGTACACTGAATTATGGAAGCACGATCTCAAAGAAAAGTGTTGTTAAGGCCTTATGACATGCGACTTCCGTACATGTATAGTGTACACGAAATATGCTCTAGCTTAAAGATGCATCATGGGGCTAAATGAACGAAGAAGAAGCTGAATAAAGTTTGATGGGAAAAGGATATCCAAGATGTGATTCTTGCAAAATACATGCCAATTCTCAAACAAAGACAAGGTTATTATGGGGCTCAAAAGAATTTATTGAAGTTAAGACGAACCACCATGGGCCTAATTTTTGTGTTCTATGAGTAAATGCAATCCCTTCCACAGTATTAGTTGTGAAAGTACAAAGCAATAAAGGAAGTTTTTCAAAGTAGATGGTTGATGTTGCACTCACATTTCAATGCAATCAATATGATTTCACACCCCCTTCGAAAGGCGTATGCAACATCAGTGTTTCCACCGGGTTCAAAATCGACCTTTTTAGAATCAGATGAATCGGCCTGAATCGTGGTTCTAAACCGGGTCCCTTCCAAAAGAATCAAAAAGAATCGGCAAAAGAAAATTTGGAACTTTTTAGATACATAGTTAAATCTAATCACCATTCAATCAACGCTCCCTCCAGAAAACCATTTTGCAAATTGGATGTCCTTGCTTTTCCTCTTCCTCCATCTCTCATGTTTTTATGCTATCTTGATGTTGTTTGGATTTGCTAATTGTTGGAATATAATCTTTTTTCTATTTGTGTGTGTGTGCGTGTGTGTGTGTGTGTGTGTGTGTGTGTGTGTGTGTGTGTGTGTGTGTGAGAGAGAGAGAGAGAGAGAGAGAGAGAGAGAGAGAGAGAGAGAAGAGTAAGCTTCATCATGAAGATTAGAGTTAATGGATGTTAGGCTTAATTGTGAAATCATAGCATGTTTGTGATAATGAATCTATGAATTGCTCTCATGGGATCGAACTACCGTGTGACATGTTAGAATCCACTTCATATCTTGATTGCTTCGCATGTGCTTGGAATTACGGTTGAAGGTGGACAGGAAAGACCCTACATAGATGTTAGATTGCTATTGAAAACATTTCAAAGTCCATTGTTGTTGGTAGAAAGCTGAAGCCTAAAACCGTCTTACAATCCAGGGTTCACAGAATCACAAGTGCACAGGACAATGTTGAATGGACACATTTCAAACTTCACGAACTAGACTGCATGCTCCAACTTCCACTTAACATTGTAATTTATGAATTATTCATGATCCATCATCAAACATCCATCACACAATACACTAGGTCAACATTTAAAAGACAAATCAAAACATTGAAATGTCAAAACAAAGAATCGTTGATGGCACAATCAAAGAACCGTTTTTTATATTTTGGGTCCAATTCAAATCGGACCTGATCGATTCATTGACGAATCACAATTCGTTGACCAACAAACCGCGGTTCATGGAAACACTAGTGCAACAATTGATGAAATTGAGGGTATCTTTGAAATTAATACGGCTTAAAGTAGGCACCAATGCAGTTGAGGATACTAAAGATGAAGGCACCACTCCACCATATGGTGATGCTTCAGAAGTTTATGAGTTCAAACGTGTGGCATTTATGTTGCTCATGAGTAAAAACAAACTACCTATTTAGTTTGATTGTAATTAATAAAGTGTATTTTTTGGACCCATGTACTGTTAATTGTTCTCACGTGTAGTTATAACTCTGAATTGTAATCTATGTTTCTGCTTGACAATATTGAATTTGTAACTAGCCAAAGTATGTCATGTATGAAGTTGTAGAATCATGCTAACGTGCTGGAGTACAATGGCAACATTGCCAGTTATCTTAGCCATGGTTATCGAAATCAAGATCAACTTTGTTTTTTATTATTAGGTTGAATAGGCCTGATATATAGGTGCGGCAAGTGAGCTTTCAAGGGGGCGTTCCAATGTTGCTTCCACGTTTTGCTAAAGGTCAGCAGCCCTGTCTCCGGGAGAATCCTTGCTCTCATTGGTTGGATAAATCTAGGGAACATTGTTATCTGTAGATTCAATCTTTTCATTGTAGTTCTACTAGTTTCTACTACAACTCTCGATTCATGTCTTAGTTCAGAGATACATTGTGCTCCCACAAAAAGAACACACTTTGAATTATACTTGATTTAGGGCCACCTACCAGTTTGCAAGATTCAATTAGTGCTAACTTGTGCTAAGTGAGAGTGGTGGCGCCCCACCTGCAGTTAGAAAGCACAAGTTAGCTAACTGATTCCATTGGTGCTAGCACCACCATTGGTGCTAACTGGTGCTAGTGTATTTTTGGCTCTTCCTTAATCGAGCCAAAAACATGCACTAAGCTAGTTGGTGTCATCTTCCAACATTCAACAATGGACTACAACAAAAGTCCACTGTCTTTCCTTGGTCACGAATGCTTGGCCCTTCAACGAAGTTGTCTTCCCCCTGCAAACCCCTGCAAGCTTGAAAGTCTTGAAGTTTACCTCTGTCACGTGACTTTCAATGTGCCTGTTGCATATCATTGATGCAGTCAATGCAACAGCTAAATGAACCATATAATGGGTGTGAGCCTTGAGGTGGGGAAAGTGGTTGTAGTGGTAACTGAATGTTAGCTGATATTGTAAGTGGGGCAGCCAGCATTGCAGTTACCTCCGTTACCACTACCATAACTTGTGTTTTCAAAACTTGTAGGTGGGGCAGGCCACTTAGCCTTATGTCCCTGAGTACCCAAAAAGCGTGTACATCTCTCCCTCTCTCTCTCTCTCTCTCTCTCTCTCTCTCTCTCTTTCTCATATTAGCTTAGACCTTACTTATATTGACACGGTTCTATAGAGCAACAAAATCCAGTACTCTAGCTTACAGCCTCAACATTTGCTGTTTACTCGATAGGCAAAGCAAAAAAACTGATGTTTATAGAGAAACAAAAATGATTTGTGTAGAGTCAAATTCTTCAGACAGTATTGAAAATCTTACGGAGGGGTATCGTCCTCAATGAGCTTCAACGATTCCACCAATGGCAGAGCTTCCGCCTGCATAGCTAACTTAACACAAGTTTCCACAAAATTTTGTCTTCAGTGAAAACAGTACTACTTAAATGCCTGACACAAGCAATCAAACGTTATAGTCTTCATAACACCAAAGCAGCAAACCGCAATCCGATCTAACGAAAAAAACATCCTTGAAAATAGATGTGAACGCACCAATGACCATCACTACCGTCGAGATCTTAGCCACCGATTTGACATCTTCCACCTCCGCCATAGCTGCTGTTACACGGAGTCTCTCTCTCTCTCTCTCTCTCTCTCTCTCTCTCTCTCTCTCTCTCCACTACTATTATTATGCAGCTTTAATTTACAATGAAAATATGCATATACATATATATATATATATATATATATATATATATATATATATGCTACTAAAGAGTGCTCGTCGAGATCTTAGCCACCGATTTGACATCTTCCACCTCTGCCATAGCTGCTGTTACACGTAGTCTGTCTCTCTCTCTCTCTCTCTCTCTCTCTCTCTCTCTCTCTCACCTCCGCCATAGCTGCTATTACACGGAGTCTCTCTCTCTCTCTCTCTCTCTCTCTCTCTCTCTCTCTCTCTCTCTCTCTCTCTCTCTCCACTACTATTATTATGCAGCTTTAATTTACAATGAAAATATGCATATACATATATATATATATATATATATATATGCTACTAAAGAGTGCTCGTCGAGATCTTAGCCACCGATTTGACATCTTCCACCTCTGCCATAGCTGCTGTTACACGTAGTCTGTCTCTCTCTCTCTCTCTCTCTCTCTCTCTCTCTCTCTCTCTCTCTCTCTCTCTCTCTCTCTCCACTACTATTATTATGCAGCTTTAATTTACAATGAAAATATGCATATACATACATACATACATATATATATATATATATATATATATATATATATGCTACTAAAGAGTGCCCGTCGTTGACGGGCAATGGCGGCCGACGTAGGTGATGGCCGATGATTTGAAACTTCAGTATGTCGTTGATGGGTGATGACGTCCGATCAAGGTGGCGGACAATGGCCTAATGGGACCTAGACGTGACATTAGGTGTGAATGGTAGGTTGTTGCCATGAGAGGGGAGAAGTAGGCGTGACATTAGGTGTGATGGATAGGTTATGGGCATGGCAACTATGTGTGTGTGTGTGTGTGTGTGTGTTTTGTTTTATTTAGCGATGTTTTATTGAAGGTACCCCCTCCCCTTTTATTATAATTTTAAAAGATTCCAATTTAAATTTAGCTTGTTTGTTGTGATGAAAGGTGGATTTCGTTATGGATGTAGAAGCATTCCAGAACATTGTGGATCTTCAGTTTTCTCAATTGGATATAGACAGAGATGACATGATGTCCCAAGCAGAGCTACTGGCTGAATTTGACAGGTTGACAAAGTGATGCCACGACTGGAATCCAACACCAAAGGAGCAGTGTGCACACTAAAGAATTACTTGAGATATGGAATGACAACAAATCCTACCCAGGATCTTGACAGTTCTCTAGTATTAGTGACATATTGACAAAAAGGATGAATAGAAGTGAACCAAATCAGTACTTAACTAAAACAAAATGAATAGAAGGATTGGTAGCAAATCGGTACTTAACTAAAACAAAATGAATATAAGGATTGGTAGCAAAAGCACATTTGACACTAAAGTAATTAGACTAACAGATCCCCACATACAAATAAGCGTTGTTGTTGAATCAAAAACCTACATCATTAAAATGTGCGGACAATCTTTCTAATCAAAGCGAATACCTATAAATGTAAAATATTTAGCCAAATTTTTCAGCTCCAAATTTCTACCATCTCCCATATGCCATCTACCATTTTAACTGATCTTCATAGCTGACAATTAGCGATTGTAGAAGAATAAGGTTGTTCTTTCATAGATCAAGACCTTCTGCCTGATATTGACTATAATTGTACACCTTTTATTTATAAGTGAGACTTCTTAGTCTTTGGGTAAGAAATTGTTGAAGACGTTTGTTAGCTCCAAGCAGGGCGGGTGTTAAGGGCTGAATTTAAAAAATAACATCTCTACCAAGGATCTTCTAGCAGGTATGCTAGTGAGCTTCATATTGCATTAGACTATGTTATTCTAGCGAGGCCTCTCCTTATATGGGAGAAATCGAGATGATCGTCCATCGCAGGTAGTCTATGTTGGTTGGAGGATGATGAAATGCTAATCCGTTGGTCTAAAAGCAACTAACATTTTATTAGCTCAGCTCAGTGCCACTTTCAGATCAACTTAATTAAGAGAGTTTTAAGAGCACACATGATCTTTCATGTGATACATTAGCCTTCGTTATATGTATATAGATGTATATGAGACTCGAGCTATGATCTTCATTTTGTATGATTCCTACCAAGGTTCTTCTAACAGGTATGCTAGTGACAGAAACTACAAAACGCGACATACTATGCTACAAATACTACAAAACGCGACATACTATGCTACAAATACTACAAAACGTGACAAATAGAAACAAACGATGAAGCTTGTATTCAATGAAAATAGAATAAGATTGGGTGTGAGAAATTGATAGGACATCGAAGAGACGTGTGAAACAGTGACATCCTCCTACAGAACCTTTGATTAACTAGTATGGATCCTAATTCAAGAAACTACATACCTTTAATTCTGCACTGAATCAAAGAGCGAGAGAATCAGTTGAATGGTAACCAATTGAATCCTCCCTCTCATCTTTAGATTGGGTTTCTTTTGTTTCTTTTGACCTATTTTCATCTCCATTTGGAAGCATGGCTACTGAATCCTTGCTCATATCCAGCCTTTCTTTATCTCCAGGAATCCCTTCCCCCTCTTCGTTGTTGTTAGCTTTCTCGTTAGCATGAGCAAAAGATTGTACTGCTCAACTGAGCATTTCTGTTACTGCGCTTGCCACTGAACCATCTAAAAGTCCTAATTGGCAAGCTCAACGTTGGGTTGGAAAAATTCGATCCTTTAGAAAAATTCGAGTCCTTGGAAAAATTCGAGTCTTTGGAAAAATTCGAGTCTTTGAAAAAATTGGAGTCTTTTGGAAAAATTTGAGTCTTTGAAGGAAAAATTCGAATCTTTGGAAAAATCCAAGTCTTCGAAATTTTTTTGAGTTGACAGTACAAAGGGTCAGATTTTACTCTGGGTCGAAAAATATACAAAGGCTCTGATTTTACTCTGGGTCAAAAAATATACAAAGGGTCAAAATAAATCTGCCTCGATCTAATCTGATCCAGGGTCTAAATATCCTTCTTTGCCAAGCTCAACGTTGGGTCGAAAAAAGTTCGATCCTTCAGATAAATTCGATCCTTTGAAAAAATTCGAGGCTGATTGTGGATTATTTTCTCATATATATCATGTTGTGTAGGGTATGTGTATGGCTATGCATAGTTGTGTATGTAGTGTGTGTATGTCTATGTGTAATCAACGTTGATTGAATGTGTCTGTGAAGAACACTATTCTCATTATTCTTCCGACTTGAATATATTCTTTACATGAATTCTTTGCATGAAGCAGTTGCAACCCTTGTCAGTTTTGACCAATGTATGTGTGGATGTTTTGAGCTGAGAGAGAGAGAGAGAGAGAGAGAGAGAGAGAGAGAGAGAGAGATGGGGCTCGAACGTTGTGCACATGGCAAGCCACATAGGCTTGCCATGTGTAAAACCATGTAGGTTTGGGAATTGCCAAGTAGGACTACCATAGGCTTGTGTAGCAGACCACATAGGCATGTCATAGATCTGCTATTTACCAAGTCTGTCGTAGGCTGGTGGCAAGCCATGTAGGCCTACTCATGAATTTGTTAAGAGCTGAAACAGGTGCTACCATTAGAGCACAATGTTCAAAGTGTATGTTCATGTAAATCTTGGCTTTTTAAAAGAATTATAGGTTAATTTGCAATCTTGATGTATAATCTAAAGTTAAAACTTTAGGTTTTCTGTTATCAGAAGTGTCATATTTGTTTGATGTTTGCTTTGTATCAATATCAAATTACATAGTGAATTGGATTTTTGGACGTGTATGTTCATGTAAATCTTGGCTTTTTAAAAGAATTATAGGCTTAATTTGCAATCTTCATTCTCTTATATAATGTATAATCTAAAGTTAAAACTTTAGGTTTTTTGTTATTAGAAGTGTCATATCTGTTTGATGTTGTTATGAAGGGTTTCCCAATGGAACTATTTCTTCATCTTTTTTCATAAGGAGAAAAGTATTATCACATTGGAGAGGATGGTATGCAAGGGACAACAGTGTGAAAGATATATGGAGTTTTATAAGTTTTTTTTTTGTTTATGAATAGAAGTGATCTTTATGAGCAGTGTGATCTACAACACTTCCAATGCTTCTCTTAAAAGATGGAGTTTCTTTTGTACTATTTTACAGTTCTTGAAGAAAGTAAAGAGAGATTTTCACTCAATCGTGTTTAGGAAAGTTTTTAGTTTAGAATCATTTGTTTTAATGTATCATAAAATTGAACGTATGAATAAATCTAGATATTGTGGCTTCTTTTATGACTTCTTTAGTACGTATGTATGCTTATGTTATCATGAAGAAGATAAATATTATCCTTAAGCAATGGATAAGCTGTTATGGATCTGTATAATCATTCTTCCTATCCTAGTATGTAGACTTCTGATATCCAAGATTATGAATAAATGACTCATCTTTTGTCAAAATATCTCATCCTTAACCTCATGTTGTTTTGTTCAAAACCATACTTGATCTTGATCTAATATAATTCTACTGCGCTTGTAATGAGTTCTTAGTTGGATTTCTTGAGCACATGAATAGAATTTAAAAATTTAAATATCAAAAATATGAAATATATAAAGATAATAGTTCTTGTAGGTTTATGAATGTGCAGGTCTTATGTTTATGAAATCTGCCAATTCAACTTCCTTATGTTTTCTTAGATCTTTATAGTTAATTGTTATACATGGCAAGTCTTTACATTCAAATGGCCGCTAGTTTCGCCATGCCCTTGGTGTTCCCATAAATAAAATAAAAAGTGTACATGTTGAGCAATTAACACTCCATGCTTCCACGTCTTATATCTCTATAAAATAGTAGAAACAATGAGTGAAAGCAAAGATATGAATGAGTGCAACCATATTGCACCGAGTCTTGTAGTGTTTGCACCATGAAATTCCATGAATGAGCCTCCATTGAGATCTTGTCATAAGAGATCTTCAAACATTAGAAAACTATGAGTGAAGAAATTCTCGTAAAATCGCGTGTGGGCGTGAGCGGCAGTGGAAGCTCGAGGATTGAGCGTGGTGTGTAGGAACGGAAACGCAACAGTTAGCAATAGAGTTATTCAAGTAGAATAATCCATATAGAATGCACAAATGAACGATGCAGTAGTGAGACAAAAATGCACCCTGATTAATATCAACAGTGAGTACAATAGCTTGAAGTAATAACTTTAACTTGCTGAGCATGATAAGGCTAGCTACAAATAACTCTAATTGAAAGATAATTTCAATTAACTCAATTAACTCTTACATAGATATATTTACAAGTGTCGAGAGACAAAAAAAAATATCTTACAAGCCTTTAATGCTATTTAAGCCAGTGTTTGCATATGTACTAACTTGGTAACCACTAACCGCCTTTGGGATATTTGTTTGTTCAGCTGTTTTAGGATTGCTGATAAGCTGGCGACGTCGGTCAACCAATGTAGCAAAAATGCGAAAAGGCTAAAAAACTCTAAGGTGCCCTTAAGGTTTGCAACTCCTGAAGGTGCCCTTACACTAATTAAGGTATGTAGATCCCTAAGGCGCCCTTAGATTCAAGATAGCAAAGAAGGCGAAAAAAACTGAAAAGTGCTTTACACTAAAGGTAGAGAAGAAGACGGAAAAAGCAAAGGTGTCTTAAGAATGGTTTCTAAGGCATTCTGGCCACTTGGCCAGTGTGTCGCATTTTTCACTAAGGAGTGAAAAAGGCAAAGAAGGAGAAGGTGCCTTAAAATGATTTCTAAGGCACAAGAAATCTCAAGGGAAAAATGTGAAGGCCCAAATATATGTTGTCGGCCTTCAATTTTTCAGGATGCTCATTACTTGAACGATTTGTTTAAGGCTGAGCATAAGAAATCTAACACTCCCCCCTTAATGTGGATCCTAAAAAACTTTGATCTTCAGATTTAACATATCGTTAAATCTGAGATGTTGCTCCTTTGATAGAACCTTTGTGAAGTAATCTGCTGCCATGTAATTTGTTCTGAGAAGATCAATTCTACTTCCTTACTGTGCACTTTCTCTCTAAGATAATGATGCCTAATTTCTATATGTTTGCTTTGAGAGTGAAATCTCGAACTGAGAGAAAGCGCTATTGTGCTTTGATTGTCACAATAGATTGTTGTAGGAAGTGTTTGTGTAAGATTTAGGTCAACAAGTAGCTGCTTGAGCCAGATTGCCTCTTTGGTTGCATTTGTGGCAGCTATGTATTCGGATTCTGTTGATGATAATGCAACTGAGGTCTGCTTCTGGCTGTTCCATGGAATTGGGCCTTGGTTGTATAAAAATACAAATTCAGAAGTTGATTTTTTGGTGTCGACATCTCCTGCCCAATTCGCATCTGTGTAGGCTTCAAGGATGTTGGCAGTTTGGCTACCTCTGTAGCAGATGCTGAGCGTTGTCGTTGCTTGGATGTACTTCATGACCTTTGTTAGCACTTTCCAATGAGCTACGTCTAGATTTGACAGGAACTGGTTGAGTGTACTAACAGAATATGCAAGGTCTGGTCGCATATAGATCATTGCGTACATCAATGAGCCGATGATGGATTGAAATGGGTAGCGCTTCATCTCCTCCTTTTCTGCCTCAGTTTGAGGAGACTGTTCTTTTGATAGCTTTAGTCCAAGGTTGAGTGAAAAGAGACTAGGTTTGCAGTTGGCCATTCCATACTTTTCCAGCACGTTGTTGAGATATCATTGTTGATTGATAAATATCAGTCTTTCAATTTGGATTTCGAGACAATAGTGGGCTAGACCCATGTCATCCATCTTGTATTCCTGGGCCAACATGCATTTTGTATCTTTCATCAGAAATAGATTATTACCAAACAAGAGGGTGTTATATACATAAAGAGTGATGATAATGAAGTAATCTGATACAGACTTGAAATAGACATTCGAATCTGCTGAGTTTGGAATGAAACCATTCTTTATCATAAATGTGTTGATCTTCTGAAACCAGGCTTTGGGTGACTGTTTCAGCCCGTAGAGCGCCTTGTGGATTTTGCATACAAGGTGGTGTTGCTTGTCGTTGAGTTTGTATCCCTCTGGCTGTGTCATGTAGATCTCCTCTTCGATGGTTCCACTAAGGAAAGCGGTCTGGACATCCATCTGGTGGACTTCAAATTCTGTGGCGGTTGCAAAGGAGAGGAGTGGGCGGATCGACGCATGTTTGACGACTGGGCTAAAGGTTTCTAGATCATCCATATCTGGAATCTAAGAAAAGCCTTTGGCGACTAGCCTAGCCTTGTAACGATTTAGCCTTCCTTCAGCGTCGTACTTTGCCTTGAATATCTATTTGCATGGAATCGATTTTCAGTCCTTTGGCAGCTCATTGAGTGTCCATGTTTGATTCTCCATAAGAGAATCAAATTCGTTGTTCATCACTGCTTTCCACTGGTCAGCATCAAGTGTAGACATCACCTCAGATGAAGTAGTAGGCTGGATCATCCATAAATCTGGATGGAGGCTGTCTGGACCTGTTCGACCTTCTTGGTTGAACTTCGGTCCTCTGATGTGGGTTGGCTCATTGAGGTTCTGTCGTTTGAGTCAGTCTCACTATTCTATAGTTTAATCCCTAGATCAGAATTTTGATGCTTTCGATCCCTAAGTCGGATTTGTCAGTAGCTTTTCCCTTGTGGTCGATGAACTGGTCTTCCACAAAAATGACATCTCTACTGGTGAATGCCTTTTCGGTATCCAGATTCTAGAGCTTGTATGCCTTGTGGTCTTGGAAATAGCCGATGAAGATCGTTTTCCTGCTCTTGTCATCTAGCTTTCTTCTTAGATCCTTAGGGATCTGAGCAAAAGCAATGCATCCAAACTCGAATATGTTTGAGTGATGGTTTTGATCCTGTCCACAGCTCGTAAGGTGTCTTGCCATTCAGGGCTTTGGTGATGGATTGATTCTACAAATAGGCAGCTGTAGTAACAGTTTCTGCCCAGAATTTCTTTGGAAGAGAGGCATGGGCCATCATGCTCTTGGCACTTTCGATGAGTGTCCGATTCTTTCGCTCAGCTACACCATTGGACCGAGGTGAGTAGCTGGTTGTATATTGTTGAAGTATCTCGTTGGTCTTGCAGAACTCCTTGAATTCTGTGGAGATGTACTCTCCCCTTCCATTTGTGTGTAGGGCCTTGATCTTCCTCTGGGTCTGATTTTTTGCAGACACCTTGAACTGCATGAAGAGCTTGAATGCTTCGAATTTGTTCTTCAGATAGTAGGTTGCATTCCTTCGAGAGAAGTCATCGATGAAGGTTAGGAAATAGAGAGCTGCCCCTGTGGAAGCAGTCTGCATTGGGCCACAAATGTCGCTATGTACAAGGTCAAGCAAGCACTTGGATGTATGAACTGAGTCTGAACTAAAGGGACTCCTAGCATGCTTGCTAATAATACAACTTTCACATAGAGAAGTTGGCTTGCTAACTGTCGGCAAATCTTGTACTAGACTCTCAACTGATATTTGCTGAATACTGCTGTAGGTAAGGTGGCCAAGTCTGAAATGCCACAACATATCAATTGATTCAGAAGTGGCTATGTGAGTTTCGTGTTTTGATTGATCCACCTGTGCCCTAATATTTTGGTGACCAAAAAAGATGGCTTCTTTATGAATATGAACATATTTTTATTTTGTATTGTAAGGTTGGAGATTGGGTGCTCTATTTTCCCACATCACCTTATCTATAATAAGTTTAGTGTCGTCATGACCTTTTAAATGACTCTTGTTTTTTTTTTTTAGTATTTGGTTTTCATTTATCAATGCAAATGAGAAGTTACAATTTAAAATAATCCTTTAATTTTGTTGTTGTTGAGATTAATGGAGATGAGACAAAGAGTTGAGAGACAATAAAGGGGATTCCCAAGTGTTTTGCTGGTTTTTTAAGTAAATGTAATTAGGGTTAGGGTTAGAGTCTTATTTTAGGGTTATGGTTAGTGTCTTAGATTAGGGTCTTAGCAATGTGTGTGTGTGTGTGTGTGTGTGTGTGTGTGTGTGTGTGTGTGTGTGTGTGTGTGTGTGTGTGATATATATATATGTGTGTGTGATAACAAATTGTACACAATTAATGTTTCCAAAAAAAAAGGTCCTCCACCGTTTCTAGTTTCAAGAGATTTCATGTTGCATGTACAATAGTATGTATGCACGTGTATTGAATTAGCACATGGACATATGCAATGATACACACACAATGGGTCAATGTGAGACTTATTGAGGACACAATATGCACACATATTCGTTATGGTAAAAAAAAAGGTAAAACCCCCCTATAACTTGATTTGGCCCCTTATGAATAACATTTGCAATGAACCTTTCATGCTATAAAAATGGCCTATTGGTTTTTTTTCTAGGAGTGAAAAACGACTACCCCTTTTCACCCACGTTAGCAAACTTTTGTAGGGTCAACATACATAGTACATACATGTACCATATGTGTGGGCCTCTTGGCTTCACATATGAACACACATGTCATGTATCATTGAACCAATAGGGACAACTTGTAGTGTGTCATTCAACCAATATAGACAATATGTACTCTATCATTCAATTAGCCCTACAAACGTTATCATATAGGTAGTCTTTTAATTGAAAGGGTGCTATATATGAATGACTTTGCTTAGTTGTATGAGAGCGTTGGCTCTTCCGTAGATGTGCAATAAATGTGCAAGCCCAAACTGCTTGCCTAATGCCACGATGCCATGTGGTGTAGTTTATATTAGATTTGGGAATTCATCTTTCAATGAAAAGGTTTGCAAGCTTTGCACAAAATTTTGACTTCCTGTGAAAGGCAAATAGGCCTTCAATTTGAATTGTAGCTTGCAAATGGCAAAGCCTAAATAAAATGTAAGAAGTTTGAGGCAAATGTCTTACATTATTTGTTTCCTTGGTGGTGCATTTGTAGAATCAATATTCTTTTGCTTGTAATCAATTACATTTCTGTGATTAAAATAGTAATATGGTTGCCATAATATACAAATCAACATCTATAAAATGATCTTGTTTATCATATAAAGTGGTAGCTGATTGTTATGAGCATTGACTTCTGTGATCTAATCTGAATATATTTTCATTCTGGGCTGAATACTTAACCTCCATCAACCTTAAAACATGCACTGTAAATTGTTGGTGCTGTTGAAGCTGATCTAGATCTTCAAAAATCTTAAAATCTTAAGTGTGCTTCATAACCAGCTATGATCTGGAGACTAGCACTGTGATCAATTTAAATGCAGAGCAAGCGCATCTAGCAATAGCTTTTAAGGCCCTCGGGCCTTGCTTATTATAGCAGGTTTAGCTCGCTCATTCCGTGCTTTTTGCACGCCTTTGAAGAGCGTGTTTAGCTCGCTTATTCCGTGTTTTTTGTACGCTTTGCACAAGAGATCCATTTTTTTGCACATATGATGGGAAAAGTTGTACATTTGTGTGGTTCTTATATTACAATGCCCCGTACACAAATGACCCGTTAAACTACGTGAAAACACATTTCGTGCCTCCGGCCTCTACCCACCGTGAGCTCTTCCTTATGAGCCCTTAATTTCGACACAACAATGATTTTAGATCATCATCCAGATGATGTTGTACGGTAGCAACAGCAAGCGGCATCGCAAGCATTTTGAGAGTGTGTTAAAGATTCAAAAATATGAAAGAGAAAAGATTCACTCTTGGAAGCTCCTTTTTACAAAACAAAATAGATGGAGTAGTGTTTATTTTGAGAATGAATGATGTAAATTTTCTGTCATGTCTCACTCAATCACACTCACTCAACACCGAAAAGATGAGGAGCATATATGTTATCAGTCCTTGAAATCAATGGCTCTCTCCTTCAAGATGAAGTCGCTCCCAAGAAATGTCGGCTTCGAGGCTTGAAGGTCTTTCTTCAAAGGTGGCTCCTGTATTTCAGAAGGTGACGAATGCCCAAGGATCAACGAAGAAAAAGCAATCAAAGAAGGAACCTAAGCGGATGCGCTACCAAATTGTATGGAATTTGAACAAACCTAAGCAGATGCGCTACCAAATTGTGATACACCTTCCTTGTATCCTTGAGACATGGCACAAAATTGGAAAAATTTTGTCGCACATTAACTTTACAACAACACTCAGATGAATGCAAATACAGCTGCCATGTCTCTCTTTCTGTAGCTTGCAAAAAGCAAAGAATGAACGTGTGTGATCTTCCTTTGATAGGCGCACTGAATATGCGTTGCTCTGAGGAAAAAACTCATGAGTTTGCTCACACAAAGAAATATTGATCACAGATCTTGAGGTTTTTGAGGAAGGAGGTCACCATATTCTGACATTTTGTTGCAGCTGTGCGTATCTATAGTCTAGCAGTGGAAAGATTTGAAAGTAGAGCACATTTGAGAAAATGCACATCATCAATGGCCCCATCAAGACTATGGTACTTCTGGTCATGGAGAATCGCTCCTTTGATCACATGCTTGGATGGTTGAACCACATCCATCCAGAGGTGGATGGTCTCACTGGAACGTAATATAACTCCCCTCTCCACGACCGATCCCAACTCTTCTCAAATTCCTATTCCGGATATAGCAAAATATGTAGATCCCTGTGATCCAGGCCACACTTTCGAAGCCATTCGGGAGCACATATGTAGATCCCTATGATCCAGGCCACACTTTCGAACCCATTTGGGAGCAGATATTTGGGTCAGACGACACACCTGCGGATCCTCCTCCCATGAATGCATTCGCACAAGAGGCTGAGAAAGAATCTAAGGACTACTACGGTTGTGATGAGTTCATTCAAGCCAGAGCTGCACGCAACCCTTGCCATGGAATTTGCTATTCTTGACAAATGGTTTGATTCTATTCCCACTTCCACTCAATTCAATCGGTCTTACATTCACTCTGACACCTCCCATGGCCTGATGAGCAACTCATAAAACTCATAAAATGATGTTATTTGACAATCAGCATTATTTGGCAATCGTTTTATTCATGACAGCAGCAACATGCCTCCCTCTCGTTTTTCAACTCCCTTTTCAACTCCCTCATACAACGTCGCTGTTTGAACTGAATTCATGTACTTTTTTCTCATCTTCCTCACTGAATTCATGTACTTTTTTCTCATCTTCCTCAGTAATCACTATGAATAAAAAATCTGCGTTCAATTCATGACAATCCGAAAACTCATAAAAAGATTGTTATTTTCATGTCAAAAGGAGGAAGGACACCCACCTGATCACGCACAAACCAGCCACATGGAGTTAGACGCAGATTGTTGTTCATCCAGATCATTGTCACCTATTGTTCTTTCAACCTCTACCTTCTTTTTTGGATCCGAGAGAGAAAGAGAAAGATTTGGATCATCTTCTTCATTGCATGTGCGCATGTGTATTAGTTTGTGGATGCATGTTAGTTTGTGGATGTGAAGGAGATAGAGAGAGACAGAGAAGAGATGTGGGGAAGGAGAGAGAGAAAGCGGGGGAGGAGAGAGACAGAGAGCGGGGAAGGATAGAGAGAAAGCGGGGGAGGAGAGGAGGTGAAAATTCAAATTGGGTGAAAGGGGGGAAAGTAGGCTATAATAGAGAGTCTTAAGCGTGTGTACATACTACTCCCCCATACATATTCACATACACAAATGTATATATGCATGCATGGGAGTAGGGCCATACATGCATCCTCCTCCCCATCAATTTTGGTTCAAATATAGTGTATGCATGGGTGAGGGGAGGAGGATGCATGGGTGCACCATACACATGTGCAAAAGTGTACATAAGTTTATATATATATATAGATATAGGAATCCTGATAGGATCAAACACAAGTTCTTTTTATGATAGTAACCAAGGAGCAGCTCCTTCCTTGGTAAACACAACTTAAGTCATCATAGAGCACCTCATGGGAGTGGAGCAACCATACCAATGCATGTGATCACACCATGGGTTCAACTTGCTTGCTTAGCCTGTTGTGTTGCCACCCAGTTTTTAAGCCTTGGAGAGTGAGATGAATTACAAAATTGGATAACCATCCTTCTTCACTCATGACTGGTAAGTGTTAAATGAAATATTGTAGATTGATTAGCCACTTTGAATCCCTACCATGGCATTGGTTATTTTTTGTTAAGCAAGGGAGACATAGAAGCAAAGTCCCAAGGGCCTTGCTACCTCATCTCCTACAGGGTGACAATGCAACGTAAGTATGACATGGCAGGAGTCCCTTGTTTTTTGAATGAACTAATGAGAAACCTCCAATTCAAATTTTGGACTTCCCAAGCACTCCAATGTGAAGAGTTGTTTGAGAGGGCTGGATTTTTTATTGAGAAATCCATCATAAACTCACTACTATTTTACATTAGCAATGATGCACCTTCCACAAGTTACTATGCAGCCAATTGATCAGAACACGTTGCAACTTGAGGATCTAGCTACTAAGCAACCTACCAAACAAACTGCTACGCAAACCACCATTGGGCTACACACGACTTATTGTACTTCAACACTTTCCCACTCCTTCACAAAACCCTATTCCTATAACTATGTTTTTGTTGTAAAGCTAGTTAAAACTACAAGCTTTACTCTTGGGGCCACTGGCACCAGCAGCGCTCCTGCCGCACACATCTTCTCAATATTGTAAGAATTTTTACTCTTTCTAGTTTTGCATGCTATCATCCCCATCATTAGGACCTCACATGCTATCATCATTGTACTCTCCCATCAATGCCCATTCTTGCCATTATTAAAATCCCTGCACAATAGCTATTGATCATTCTATTGCATGGCACGTACCAAACAAGTAGCACTCTAGTATATGGCACATACCAAATAGACAACAAGGAATCCAAGGATGACAACATTGTTACATCAAGCAGATTTAGAGACAATCGAGGCACATGAACAATGCAGTAGGAGCAGGAACAGGAGGCCATGGTGGATGCTACAAGGGGCAACCGGTGGCTATGACAAAAAAAAATAGCCCTAGTAGAAACAACAAATGGAGGAGTAGCAACAAGAACAAGTTCTAGCCACAGTAGCAACAGCAGCAAAGGACAACCTGCATGTGAAAATTTAAGATCTAATGATGATCCTAAACTTGGATCTAGGCCAATAGTAATTGCACAAAAAATCTCTTGTAAAAATTATAGAAACTTTCTACACAATCTCACTTGTTTGATCAAGATCACATTACCAAAATGAAAGAGAATCAAAAGCTACTCCACACGTGTTTAGATCATATCCTATTCTTTATAAATAGGCCATACTACAACAATGATGCATTTGATTCCTTACTAAAATAGAGATTTAGCAAGCATACATCAAGTATCTTACACAAATCTAGAAGAAAAGCAAAGATAAGATGATAGTATTGCTTCCAAAGCTTCAAAAAGTGAAATACCTCTTAGGTCTGCTATTCCAGCATAAACCTTGCTATCCATAACTAGAAGTGATTACTCTCTCTCTCTCTCTAGATTCATTTGGCCTAGCTTATCCAAAACTTGACCTAAACTAGTCATATTGGCCAAATTTTTCAAGTAAAGCTAAAAACGAATTTTTGTGAGTACAAGTGACTAGATGAACTTGGACCCAGCTTTAAAATGGTTATGTACACTATTTCTACACATGTAAAATAACCATGTGCACTTTATTTACTATATTTAATTCTCATTTAGGCTCAAATACTAAATAAAAAATTAGAAAACTACAATTTTCACACTCCCTCTTCAACTAGTTTTAAAATAGATTTAGAACATACTCCAAGATTTGATCTATGTTGGAACTAAGCATCACTCCAAGTCACCAGAATTCGAATCTCCAGAAATCGAGTCATCAAAACTCGAATCATTCATATTCGAGTCCTGAGCACCAGCATACTATGTAAATATGAACTCTCTCTCTCTCTCTCTCTCTCTCTCTCTCTCTCTCTCTCTCTCTCTCTCTCTCTCTCTCTCTCTCTCTCTCTCTCTCTCTCTCTCTCTCTCTCTCTCTCTCTCTCTCTCTCTCTCTCTCTCTCTCTCTCTCTCTCTCTCTCTCTCTCTCTACGACAACATTACAGTCTTACTCTGTTACGCAATCAATCAACTAGAGCAGAAGTAGGATCAATGACAAACTCTTTGAGTTTGAGGTCTTCGAGGAGTTCATCTTCTTCTTCAACCTCGTCCGAATTCAAGATCGTCGAGTTCAAGGTCCACAACATCCACACTGTCCCGTACGACGCATACCACATTACAATTCACTTTAGTACGTTTTAGTAACTACATTGTTTCACTCTCGTTGCCCACATTATATATACATAATGACAACTCACGTAAATATAGAGATATATGCACACATACACATGCAAGTGCAGAAGAGTGAATTAGAGTTCCTGCGTGAACTCCATTGTGTCTTCATTATCTGATTCCTTAGAATTAGAGATATCTGAGAGAGTGAAAGCTATTCAAGGAATAGAGATAGTTATTCAATCTGTAGCTAGCTAAGTAAGATCACTACACACAATGCACCACTACTGTGAACCATTTTTGGGCACATAATTGTGATCTGATCATTGTATTCACAATAAGCTTACTTCAGATTCTCTATTTTCTTATGTGTATTCCACTATGAATGCTTTCTGATAACTTTTCTTTCTGAATTGATGCTCACTCAATTCGGAATGTCTAATCTTGAAGGAAGCATGGTTGTCTTAGACACCTAACTGTTCGCTCATTCATGGTTGTCTTTGACACCTACAAGACATTCCTTCTGTCGATCTAAGTCAGTACTCGAAACTATAGTTTGGCAAAGCTCCTATTATAATTTCTATGTTGAAGTTCTCTTTTCTATTCCGCACTCAATCTATCAGAGCTCCAACAGTCTATGCTTTATAAATAGGTCATTTTCTAATGACTTGGTGAAATTATTAGCCACAAATTCCTTTGAAGAAACATGTTGAAGCTCCACCTTCTTTGCCAACACTTGATCCCTCACAAAATGATTGGAACCTCACTACTTGATCCTTGCATGAAAAACCAGATTATTGGCCAAACTTTGAGCTCAAAGATTGTACATAATAATTGGAGTCTTCATAGAATCCATCAAGTGAAGATCTAATAGCATCATTTTAATCCATAGCATCTCCTTGGTGCAAGCATTGAATACTTTGTACTCAGCCTCGGTCGAAGATAGTGAGACAAATTCTTGTTTCTTTGACATTCAAGAGATAGCTCCATCTTCAATGAAAATAGCATATGCACTTATAAAATTCCTATCCACATGATCAACTTCAAAGTCTGAATCTAAAAATCCATAAAGGCTAGGTGTAGATCCTCCATACATTATGCCAAAATCTCTAGACTCTTAGATGTATCTCAATACTCTTATTCCTAGCGACCAATGAGACTCACTAGGATCTTGCATAAATTGATTTAATCTACCAGCACAATAACTTAGATCAAGTGTGATGGTTAGATATATAAGAGATCATTGTGAAAGATTCAACTAGTTTCATCACATTTTGCAATATTTCCATATTTGGCATATTGAGGCCAAAACTTGTTTTAGACTTAGAGGTTGACTTTTCAAAGGTCATTAATCTAAATTTCATTTGAATAAACACTTTTTGAAAGTGTGGGAAAGATAGAATGCGAGTTTGAGTAGATTCAATTTGAATAAGTTGGGTACATTGAATCTAGACCCAAAATTGGTAGGGTTAGCATTTTGGTGGAAAAGCCAAGTGGCCAAATAGGGTTTGGACCTGCTATAAAAGGATGTACCTCGTGGAGAGAGTCATCTTCTCTCTTCTCTATCTCATTTCATGCTTATACATGGTTCTCTTGGGTTCTACTATCCATTGGTGCACTATCTTGGTGATTGCTTGCAATTCTATGTGTAGAATGATCTATATTTGCTATTTTTGGATCCACAGTGTGAAATACAGTAGCTTGCTAGTTTTGTACGGACAGCAACAGTACATAATCATTTCATTCAAGTTTGATCAAGTTCTATTAGTGTTTGCATCTCAAATTGTGTGTAGATGTTGATTTTTCTACATTGGTGAAATTGGTAGTGTATTTCTCTTTCTAACCAAAGATCATTCAAGTAGATTGGATCTTAAGGATCTGAAATCTTTCACATGGTATCAGAGCTTGTGTTTCAGGTTATGAAGGAGGAAATCAGATCTATCAATGATTTGGTGAAGATATCAAGTCTAGAGCATGCTAGAGAGGATTCTACACCAAAATCAGATTTTTTGCTTTTGTAGATTGAATCTTTTGTAGATCAAAACACTAAATAGGTCAATATACTTGTTCAATTCCATTTTTTGAATTCACATGCTGGATTTTTGGATCATTGGTTCAGCCTAAGTGGTGGCTTATAGATTGCATATCAAATTTTCAGCATTTGCATGTAGATTTGGAATAATCAATTTTTTGTGATTTTGTCAAAACCCTAATTTTGATTGGATCTCGAGATAGTGAGGTTGCTGGACTTCATTTGAGTGTGTTTCAATCTTAGGAAGTGGCAAAAGTCATTAGATTGAGGATAGATCATAGGTTGATCAAGATTCCATGATTCTATGTGTTGATTTGCTTGGATAAGTGCTAGAAGAGAATTTGTGAGATAGTTTCAAATCTTGGTGATTTCTTTTGAAAGCATTTGTTGTTGTTCAAAGGAGTGCTTTGTGCATTGAAACAGGTTGAAAGAGAAGATCAGGTCATTGCTACATGGCAACCTCAATTGGAGTCATGTTGGAAGCCAATGATAGGCTTACCTCAAGTAACTATTCATTATGGAAAGTGAGGATGGAGTCACTTCTTGAGATGAATGATGTTTTGGATATTGTTGTAGGTTTGGAGGAGAGACCAGTAACACAACAAGATCAATTGAGGTATGACAAGAGGGCCAAGAAGGCTCTACACATGATAAAGATGAATGTTACCAATGAACTTCTCAAGGAAGTTGGTAAGTGCACATCATCTTTGGAAGCTTGGAATTCATTGAAGACGCTTTATGAATCCAAGTCTACTTCTAGAGTGTTGACTCTAAGACAAATCTTTTCTTGTTTGCAAAAGAATGAAGAAAGTCCAAGTACTTTTGTTTTGAGAATGAAAGCATTGAATGATGAGTTAGCTTGCATAGATGAAAGCATTAAGGAAGGAGAACTTATTCAAGTGATTCTTAATGGCTTGTTGGATGCTCATGCTAACATTGTTCAAAGTATTGCTATTCAAAAGACTTTGCCAAGTTTGATGGATCTTCAAGAGATCTTGATCAATGAGGAATATAGGCTTCAAGCAAGAGGTGGATCTACGTCGACACTTCAAGAGGATGCTCTGTTCACAAAGGGCAAATTCAAGGGCAAAACCAAAAGCAAGTGGTCTAAAGGGCAAGATCAAGTGGATGCTTCTTCAAGTGGCAAAAAGAAGGATAGATCAAAGCTCAAGTGCTTCTATTGTGTCATCAAAGGACACTTTGCAAGTGAGTGCTACAAGAAGAAGAGAGATCAAGGAGACAAGCAAGGTAATCTTACTCTTGATGAGGATGGTTTGGATGTGCAAGATGCAAATGATGATGCTTTTGTGATGTCTTCATGTATGCTTGCTAATGATGGAGATCTAGATCCTTGGTGGATTGATAGTGGAGCAAGTTCACACATGACCTTTCACAAAGAGTACTTCACTTCTTTGTTGGCATATGGAGATGACAAGAGGGTGATCTACACGGCCAATGATGGTGAGTGTGCAATCAAAGGGATTGGCACAATTCTTATTTCTCTCTCTACAAATAGGAATGTTCATTTCGGAGGATGTCTTGTTTATTCCATCTATTACCAAGAATTTGCTTAGTGTGAGTCAAATGCTAAGTAAGGGCCTCAAGGTGGAGTTTGATGGAGATGCTTGTTTGATCAAAAGGAAGGATGTCTTGATTGGAAAAGGTAAAAGGCAAGGGAAGTTGTTCAAACTTGATGCTTGTGTTATTGCTAACCAAGTTGGATGTGTTGCAAGGGAGCAAATTTCTATTCAAGAGGTTTGGCACAAAAGGATGGGACACCTCAACTTCAAGTCATTGGAGGTAATGGCAAGGAAGAAGGTTGTGATTGGTCTTCCAAGTTCCTTAAGTAATGACAAGCATGTTTGTGAGTCTTGTGCTTTGTCTAAGTCACATAGACTACCTTATACTAGATCTATTTCTAGATCTACAAAGCCTTTTCAACTTGTACATTCGGATATTCATGGATTTACTACAATTAGCAATAGTGGAGCTAAGATGTATGTAACATTCATTGATGATTTTAGTAGATTTTGTTGGATCTATCTACTAAAGAGCAAGGATGAAGTGTATGATGTCTTTGTCAAGTTCAAGAATGCAAGGGAGAACCAATTCTCCACAAAGATCAAGTGCTTGAGAGGTGAAAATGGTGGTGAGTACATATCTAACAAGTTCAAGGCCTTTTTCTGAACCAACAACAAGAGAACTCTTGTACCGTGCCAGGTACAATAGAATATGAAAGATAAAACTATATATTTCTTTGATGTCTTGAATCACATTATAGTCACATAATTTAGCACCCAAACAACTCAATAATGGCAACAAGTCATGCCATACTTTTATTTGGTGTAAATTTGAGTTTCATATCTTCTATCTTAAATCGTATATTGTACTATTGGGTACATAACAATGATGTTTGACAGACAAATTGAATTTTATCCTCTTTGGTATGCACACTTTGTCACTATGACTATATTATATCAAGTGCAATACTTTCTATCCTTTGTTCCAAGTCAAAAGATCTAAAAATGGTCAAACTAGGCCAAACATATCTTATAGGAGCCAAAAGTTCACTTATTCAGTTTCACTTTGAAATTTGATACTCATCAAAATTATATTCGACTTCAAAGACCCAATGAAATCTAACCATTGATTTGAACTTGAGGTTGCACAATCTTAGTCATCGGTCTAAATGAGTGATTGATTTAATGGTTACAAACGCTAGCATACCAAACTTTCATTATAATATGAGTTTATCACAATCTCTGTTTCAAAGTTTTAAAAGGTTTATACTCAATAGAAATAATTTAATGGTTCATCAGTCATCACCAATCAAATAGTCACTTAGCAAATTTTTCATCTCGATTGATTTTGGTTAAGTGTTCATGTCATACTCAAGTTCAACTCTATTTTATATTGGAATGTGAATGAATGAACCTATCAACATCAGAGAAATTACACCAAGTAATCTTCAATAATGATTTAACAGTGAAGTTTGACTAGAATCAAAACTTAACATTGTGCGAATGCATTATTCTCTACCATTTTGTACACTCAAAACATGATTCATTTCATACATAATCATAAAAAATATTTTGTTACATAGAACAAAAGTATTGAGATCATCAAGAACAACAGAGTTAGTTGAATAACATATGTTATGCATTTTTACAAAAGCATGAGAATTGTAAACATTAAGAAAACATTGGCACACCACAACATTCCATGAAATAGTATGATAATACAAAGTACTACAAAACACCAATTATTCATAGAATTTTATGAGTCTCAATTGACTTGTAGAGGTGGTTTACACATGATGTTTGTTTAAGAGTGGAAGGCAGTTATAGTCTATCCTCACAAACTTGTTGATATAATAATAATAAACTAGTTGTCTTTCACTTGACATTGATGGATACATTTCCACTATCAAACAATGACGATTGTTGAGTCGACACAAATAAAACTTCTCATTACCATAAAGGTTACCTATTACCACCAAAGTAAGGATAATGTCACTTGTCAAGTTGACACGAGAAAGATTTTTTATTAACTTATAGTTGCATAAAATTAAGCTATTGTCAACAGAGTACTAAGAAATCTATGATTCTCATAAACATACTATCGATAAAAAATTTCAAAAAAATCTTCGATAATCAATAAGTCATCCTACTATAGAAACTAACTAATTGTCAACCTCTTATTGAGTTAAAATGGCCAAACTTAAGCTAGCATCTGAAGCTTGTAGTCCCATATGAAATAACTTTCCAATCTCTTATTGATATTTTGCATTTTCCAAGCAAAGTAAAGGCAAATAAGAGATGAGGTGGACTTTTCTTTTATATCATGCGATAGTTTGATCCTGTGAGAGCAAAGCTTAATTCCAAAGTGTTATGCATGCTATGATTAAAATCTAATTGTAGCATTCATTAACCCTAAATCTCCATGCTCAAGCTTGCTTATCTCTCTCTCTCTCTCTCTCTCTCTCTCTCTCTCTCTCTCTCTCTCTCTCTCTCTCTCTCTCTCTCTCTCTCTCACACACACACACACACACACACACACACACACATACACATGCATGTGGTAGTTTGATCCCATGAGAGCAAAGCTTAATTCCAAAGTGTTATGCATGCTATGATTAAAATCTAACCGTATTCATTGACCCTAAATCTCCATGCTCAAGCTTACTTCTCTCTCTCTCTCTCTCTCTCTCTCTCTCTCTCTCTCTCTCTCTCTCTCTCACACACACACACACACACACACACACACATTGTTCCAAAGTGTTATGCATGCTAGATTAAAATCCAACCATAGCAATCATTAACCCTAAATCTCCATGGTCAAGCTTCTCTCTCTCTCTCTCTCTCTCTCTCTCTCTCTCTCTCTCTCTCTTATTGCTATTTTTGGTCTTGAAATCCTATAATTGTAACTCTAATTTTGACCCTAAAATTAGCTCTAAGTTCAGTTTCCATAAAAAAGCAACAAGAATCCCTCCAAACCTGCTTATTCATCTCCTCCAACCAAACCACCCACCTCCAAAAAAATGTCAATAATTGTGTGAAGTGTTTGTGATTGTGGTACAATCTTGGCATTTGATCGATAGGCACTTTCCAATGCAATGAAGTAATCATCTTTAACTAGGAAGAGTTTCAAATGGATCAATTAGCCCTAGTTTCAAAAAATTATCTCTCGTTTGCCAATCTAAGAATCAACAAACATGTTTCGTAAATGTAGGATTGACCATAATCTTATTGTTGGAAAAATGGATGCAATATGTTTTTTTGCAAAGTACCAGCACTGAAACCATAATTTTTGGAGGAATGATGTTCTTTGCACGATTTAATCCACTTCAAGATATGAAGTAAAATGCCAAGTGATCTTTTGGTTAAAGGTAAACCATCATGCAAAAGTTTCCAATGGACCAATTCTATGATTTTGCAAAATTAAGATATACAAAACTTGACATCATCCCTTTATCGAGTTGTATTGATTCCTCCTAGTCCTCTTTGACTAGGAGGAACAGTTTTTTGAAGGTCAAAGCATCATTGGTGAATGCAATAAAGATCCACTGAAATTTTTCTTGTGGATGAACAGCCTCTTTGTGCCTATGCAACTTGTATTTCTTGATGTGATTAGAAAGAAAAATTTAATAGGTATTTTCAATTATGTGCTGCATACTTTCTTGACATCCTGAGTACAATCATACAAAGGACCATATATCTTTGTAAGCAGATCAGTATAACCCTTTGTCATCTTAAGATCGGTACAGGAAGCATGGAAAATGTAGGGGAAGCATTATTTATGTCGGCTTGTTTAATTTCTAAATGAATCGCCAAAAAGGAAATTATTGTGTTTTTGTGAATTGTTACGCACAAAAGAAAGAAGTGGTAGGTTTGTCACATACTAGAAAGAAGTTCCCAGACTTTGCTCTATCAATCTTAAAAGCAGCAATAGCTACTAAGAGGGTGTAGATATGGGATGAGTCCCAAGTTTGTGCATACTTAGAAAAATATGTTTCATATTTTAGATGATCTAAAAAGAGAGTAAGAAGAATGCACATCACTAACAGCATACAGGAATCCAGTCAAGGTACTGAAATGGAAGAGTTCTTTATGTTGAAAGCGTGCAAGCACCTGCCAACGTCCTTTTGCAAAAAATGTACCTGATAAGCCATCATTAGTAGAACCCATGATGCATATCTTGATGCTACCAATTCACAGAAATAAGAATCTGGAGATAAATGACCTGCTGTCAGATAAATCTAAATGCTGACAACAAATTATATGGAGTTTCACAATACAAAGGGCGGAAAGCACAAGACCGTCTGCTAAGTTGACAGCTGCTCATTTGCAGCAACTGTTCCTTTACAGATACCTTACAAACTTTTCACCACAATTTGCAATGGTCCTAGAGGGTTCAACGTGAAGTGACATATATCATGTGGCTTTATCCAGGAATCACTTTGTGTTGTACATATCTTGGAAATTCAGGCCTCAATCTCCTGCTGTTCTCAGCTGCTTATTGCTGACCTCTTTGCACTCTGTTGATAGACCATTCTGTAGCTGCCCTAGAGCTTCAATGTCAACTGATGTGAATGGAGCTGGTTGTGCAAGGAAAGTAGGTGCTTCTTCACCAGCCATTATAACACAGACTCCTGACAACTCTTCGGCTGAATTTGCGCTGCTCAAACCTGCAGGATTGAGGGGTAAATCTGTTCTTTCCACATGAATTTCCCTCGTTGCAAAAGCTGGGGTCCGTTCTGCTCTTTGTAACTGTCGTCTTCGACGATATAAGCACCCACACCGGATGATTACATAGAGAGTGACAACAAGAATAAGTGTGGATACACTTGTTACCAGGTACGATACTACGGAACGCTGTGTTACACCGCATTTCTGACCACTTGAAAGCCACCATGATGATGCACAATGAGACATTGACAGTGAAATTTAGATGTCCCGTATTTCAACTTTGCACATCTCAGAACTCCCCTTAAGAACGTCAATGTTGGCAATGTCCAAAAGTAAGTACATGCACCAAATATCTACAGGAGAATTAAACCCAAGTCAATGTTCAGTTGCCAGATTGCAACAAATCCAGCTTAAACACTGGATATGAAGTATACCTGTCAAAAGAATTAGAGGTGATGCAAAAAACTAGACATATAGAAAAATCAGCCTCCAAACAGCTCAGAACTTCAAAAAAAATCCCTTTCAGATACCACTATCTAACAAAAGTAAAATGGCATTTAGTTTTATAGATTTTGTGTTTAGGATACCTGGATCTCATCCAGATGAACGTTGTGTACACAGCCAAGTGATGTTGAAAGTTCACAGACATAAAACCGGTGCAACTAAATTTTATATTGAAAGCAGTTTCTAAGAGAAAATAAAAAGACAGAAAGTGTTTGTAGACCTGGCGGCGGCCACAGTCTTCATAAGATACAGCTTAAATCACAATTGATATCAAAATCGCTCAAATGCAAGAAGCTTCAGTAAACCATTACTTAGTTCAATAAGATCAGATTATTCAACTTACTATCTACAGGTCTTATGATTATGATTCACGGATAATGATTGTTCTGCAGTGCTCTGTCTATACATTTGTCTATTCTCCATTTCGTGTTTCACCTGTTTTGTATTGTACACAATTGGGTATGAGAGCACTTTCTTGGCATCGAGGAGTTGGGATCTACTTTCTACTTTATTCAGATCTCGATTTATTGAGCAGTAGAACTGCTTTGGATCAAATCATTGCTTTAAGCATATAACCAGATTCGAATTTTTGCTTTGAATTTTTTCTCTGTACTACTTAAATTTTCAATCTAACTTTACCTTTGAATTTCTCTTATGATTTTGTTGAAGATCATGTCAACATTTCTCAAATCAGATTTCTAGAATTTCCAGATTTTTTCCAACTTTAACGAACTTGGAACCTTACATAAATTTACAGAGACATTATAAAGATTTTTTAATTATTGATTTTAAGCATTTCAGTTTTTTGGAGCCTCATCCCCTTTTTTAATTTTCATGTACTTTTTCAGATCTTTTTACATATGTTCTTTCCTATAGTAAGGCCCTTCTCCTGTACTCTACAAATCATCTACTATATGTCTACATTAGTTTCTACAGATCGTCAATCATATGTCTACACTAGTTTCTAGGACTTCCTCTTTTATGTACTTTCTTTGCACTTTCAGGGAAAGTTCTACATCATTTTCTTTTACAATACATGTGTCTCTTACAGTAGATCGCTACCATTTAGCTTTTACAGCTTTTACAGCTTGTTCATTGGATGTTAATTAATAGCTGGAATATGGCAGTCTTTGTGTTTTAGATTGTCACAGACAAATTGCAGAAGTGCATGTCTTTCTTTCCATGAAGGCTATGGTTTATTGAATCCATAAGTGTACAGATGCAGTTATCTTTGATTGCAATTCAAGGGATAAAGCAGGAGATTTCTAGTTCATGACTGTATTGTGTTGAAAACTGAGCTTTAGATGCTTGTAGATTATGGCTTGGTTGGCAAGAGCTCTTCAATAGAGTAGGCCAATTACAGAGCTTCCTTTTGGTATAGCTGCATGGAGGGATCTTCATTCACATAGTCTATTGACATGATTAGTATTGATCATTGTGACCACGGCCCTTTGATGTAGGTCAGGGATGATGCATGCATCCATGCATGTGTACGCATGGATCGTAGTGCAAGTACCAGTTTTAGACATATATGTGACTCTGAAAGCTTGTTTATAGCTTACATGGATCTCTTGTTGGGCAGAGAGGGGTGGAGGTTGCACCCATGCACCAGCTTCACTGTTGATACTTTCAGAGTCAAATGCTACTACTTCAACCCTGGGTTATTAAATTACTAAATTGTATTTTGATTCTTAAATCTTGACATTGTTCAGTGTTGAATCTTGATAGTTCAACGGTCAACCGTCAACGTTCAAACTTCATAGACCCTTAATCAAAATTCATATTCATTCAATTTGTTGCATAAGGCTTAAGCCCAGGCTAATATGGTATAGCTATAGTTTAAAACCAAAATTTTGAGATTATACGTACGTCCAATATTGTACTATATATGTAGTATATGTCCGTTGTCATAACTCATTATATTTATTCTCAAAGTAAATTGTAAGATGTGGCTGGTAGATGCTTCCTCATCCGGCCCATTGCAACACTATGCCCCGTAGTCGAATTAAAGAGGCAGCACAAGTTTTTGTTCGTCCATGTTTCTACTTGTACACCTCCGTGACTATAACCCCTGCATGGAGGCAAATAATGAGGCATGACTCCAAGATCGGTTCTTAGTGGGAGGGACCTTCCATGGAGCAGCTAAGGATGAGGGAGCTGCTTGCTGAGCGAGACTCCGTGGATAGGGCACCAGAGCCTATCAGGAAATCATGGACCACGTATACTCCCTATTCCTACCATGCTGTAAAAATTCAACTTGGAAGTTTTAACTCTTTTGTTCAGGCTTCAGGGTTATAAGTTTTAACTTTAGATATTCTACTTTAAATAGGCTGGTTGTTGATTGGCTAAGTAGTAATTACTAAGTAGTAAGCTAAGAGCTCAATGCTCATTGTTTAAACTCTAGACTCTATCTAATATTTTATTACTTAGCAATGAGTTGTTAATCTTGACTTTTGACAATTGTCCTTGACTCATTTGTCACTTTGTGTCCACTGTCATGACTTCTGTGCGTTGTGACGAATCCGAAACAGGTATGGGTGCTCCATATCAGATGGATGGACTAATACTAGGAGGTGCCACATTATCAACATAATGGTGTCCTATGGCATGGGCAGGATGTCCGTGAGATCCATTGACACCTCACATCGGGCTTAGTAAAGGATGCCCAGACACTCTTTGGCTATATCAACAATGCCATTGAGGAGCTCGGCGAGGATAGTGTTGTGCATATAGTCAAGACTCAATTGTCACATGATTCTTGCTCAACGCTCATTGCTTTAAGCTGAACACTTTAAACCTAAGAGTTAATACAGAATAGTATTCCATAATCCAATTTACTTGTTCAAAATTCAATGCTGAATCTTGATTTTGGAATTGTGATTCCAAATGTAATACGCCGCAACTTGCCACTTGGATTGATAATTGCAATGTGCTTCACAAGTTATCATAGACAATGCGGCAAATTGTGTTGCCATGGGCAAACTTGTAAATGAGAAGTACCCTTGGATTTTTTGGACCCCATGTGCTACTCATTGCTTAGACCTTTTATTTGAGGACATAGCAAATCTACCATGGGTGAAGGAGGTGTGAGAGACGGAATGTTTCTTGGTGAGGTTTGTCACCAAATACAGAGGGTCCTTAATATGTTTAGGTCCTTTCTCCCCATTTGCATTTTTTTAGTTGCATCTTGAGATTTGCATAACGAAATAGCTGAAGGACTTTCTGCATGTGTGCTTCAAAGTTCACTGCTTTAGCCTTGAAAATTTTATGTTTATGATTCATGCTTCGATGATCTAGAATCTAGATTGTAATCTGTTGACGCATGTTTCCTTGTACAGCTTGACGTTTGAATCTTGATTCATTGCAGGTTTGCCTTTATCTTTCTCGTTTTGGAGTGCCTCTTGAGGGTGCATGACACCCTAAGACAAATGGTAGTTTCAAACCATTGCCAAGAGTGGGACCCTCACAAGAGTCCAGGTCCAGGTCTTTTGAGACGTCTCATCTTTCTTCTGGGATGAGGCATGAGCCCTTGTGACAATGCTGCAACCTCTATACAGTGTTCTGCACCTTAAGGATAGAGAGGGCTGCACATTGGGCCTTCTTTATGAATTTATGGACAGGTTGGGGGCGCCTTCGCTCTTGCATGGTGAAGAGAGGTTTGAACTTGTACACTAGAGTCCAAACTTGCATTCTTTAGTTTCAACGGCTAAGTTTGAATTTGAGTCTTCAACCTTGACTTCTTTTAAGTTTTAAATTTAGGCCAAACTCCACCATCAGAGATCTAGATTTGGAATTCTAGGTTTTGACCTGTTATAGGCGCAAGGAAATATTATGGATGCGGCAAGGCAGATGGGAGTGGTTCCACTAGTCTTTGCATGCTATGGCTTGCCTCTTTCACCCTCTATGGAGAAATGAAGAGCAGTTCCATGATGCAGAGCTTCGACGAGGATGGTGCACTTACATTGAGAGCATCTACACCGATCTTCCAGTGCAACATGCACTCAAGAATGATCTCAATGTCTTCAGGTATGGATAATGCCAACAGACACTCCTATAGTATCAAGAAGCTGTAACTTGAAACTAGCAACTACAATGTACATTCGCAATTTTGTCGGGAGATGGGTGACGAGTCTTTCTTATCATCTTCCCATACACTGAATCCTATATGTACTATAGTCTCCAAACAAAGCAAGGAAAAAAAGGGTTAAAAAAAGCTTCAAGAAGTTCCTTTGCTTGCAAATCTCCACATACTCATTGTTGCCCTCTTCTATATGCTACAGTCACCTTCCACTCATCATGGCCTTCACATAGAGTGCTCACACTACCCATTTGGGCTCCTATTCCTCTCTCCACAAGTTTGTTTCTCTCCAACAAAATGCGCTAGAAATGGGGCTTCGCGGCTGTTTAAAAAAAATTTCCAGGTTTTTTCACACAGCATTCCGGAACATGGGGGTCCGAGACATTCCGGTGCAACTTAGACTATAGATGACCTTACACAAGATTCAATGTTGTAACGCCTGCATAGTAAAATCTAGATCAAAATGGACCATTGCTAGTCTACCCACTTCTTTGTTAGAATGTATCATCATTTAGCATGCTATTCTAGAGAACTTTTGTTCAGTGCATGCAAGGAAATACTCTGAATTGCCGAGAAAGGATGAGACTACTCATCCTAATGTGTTCAGCCGCGAAAATTGTAGATGCTCCTCCCAATATAAACAGGCTGTCTAAATCCCAATGTGTTTCTTACCAATGTGCACTTAAGATATTCCCAAGGGAGTGGCCTTAAATTATTCATTTGCACGAAACTAGATATCGAGCTTGTTATAAAAGATTTCAAATGCTGTAGAATTGTAACATGGATTGACTATGACGGGGAGGATAACCTTGACACTGTCATCATAACCGTCGAGGATGTGAACAATGAGAAGTCTCCAAAGAGGCTTATGATCATCAATGAAAAGCTTTGTCGAAGCGATCTTTGGTACTAGCTGTTATTATCAAAAAAGTTGGAACAACCAACAAATATAATTACCTGTTTATTTTCTTTTATATGCAAAGAGATTGTCCTTGAAAAGAAGAATACCCATCAAAAGTCGAAGGCACCAGAGGTTGAGCCGACCAAGAAATTGCATATCATACCCACAAAGAGAAGGTTGCATGAGGAGGAGGAAAAGCAGTTTAATCCTAGCAAGCTGAAAGTTCTCGTGGCAATTGGAAATGCGGAAACTTCAAAGGCAAAACCACCAAGAAGAAAGTTTTTCCCCCAATAAATAAAAAGCCGATTGAGATTGAAGAAGAGCCATCATCAAAGGAAAGAGAAACAACTTTGTCGGGCTTCCCGTTAAGTTCTGGTGTATTTTCCAATGAGCAAAAGTAGATCAGAGAGTTAATCTCAAAAGAAAAATTGGTTAGCCCCATAAAACATGAAAATAGAACCATTTTGTCGTTGGTTCTTCAAAATTCCAACTATGAAATCCATAGATATGCTTTCCCATCTTTTATCAAGTATATCTAAAGGATGCAAACTGTAGTAAACCTCCAACTTTAAAGCATTTAATGCTAGCCACTACTTGACAAGGTTTACACTTTACCACATAACACACGACTTGAGTTTTGGCCAATAAAACTCCCCTATGTATACATTGGATGACCTACAAGGTGTGTCGTGACACTCAAAAAGAAAGTTCTTCTTTAATGAATCATCCCACAGTCCACATATTTCCCATTCCAAAAAAGTAATTCATTTCGAATGGTGAACTTTACACAATCTTCTTGTCTTTTTTGGTTAATTGAGAATCATGTGAGTCCGGCTCAATTTTGTTCTACTTTGAACCAAATTCCATATCCGACCAAAATGAGAATCGTTTTCATATCGTCCTCTCATTGAATAATATAGATTTGTAGAAATATGGGTAAATGAAGTTTCATTTACCCTCTATAAATCTATGGAAGATATAATAATAGCAAACAAAGAAATAGCATTATACTAAGAAATATAAAAAATATTCACTATATTTACTATACACACCATCTCAAATGGATGTACATATCTAACACCAAAAAGAGTAGTAACTACTTTATCTCCCTCTCTGAATGAGAGCACATGATTCTTAAAATCAATATCCGGAGATTTCTTTCAATTATCATTCATAGCCTAAAATTATATTTGTGTGTGCTAGATCCAAAACATGAAAATCAGCTTATACTTTATGATTTTGTATCACTGTTGGGAGATTCGGTACTATGACTTCCCAAGTCTCCAACTTGGCTCTTGAAGCTAGATATGTTTTATGTCTATGATTGTTGGCTTTAGAATCTAGGCTAAGTTTTTGCAAAAGAGAAGACTTTATAAAATTATGAGTCGATTCATTGTCCACTAAAACACAAACTTCTTGATTTTTCACTATGCCCCTTAAATAAAATAGATCATTAGGCAAAGAAAAAGTTGTGTTAGCAAAACTTCCATCTGCCGATCCTAGAAATTGTTCCGATCGTTCATTTTTGTACGTGCTGCACTTAGTTGCTCACAAATCTAGACATAAGTAGGCATAGTAGCCATTCCACTTGGACTTGCAATTCCGTCCGTCATTATTAATCATCTATTTCAAGAAATTGCTTCAATCGGTTGACATATACATCTATCCATTCAATTTCTAGTGAACCCTACTATGACCTTAGAATAGACCGAATAAAAACTCAGTAAGGTCATTTCACTATTTTAAGCCAATTTTGAAGGAAAAATAATCAATAGTAACTGGATTTGAAAAAACCAAAATAGTTTGAAAAATCACATAAATCATAATTCTGATGACTCTTTTCCAACAGTAAGTAAAACGGAACAAAAATCAATTTAACTCTCGATACACAATTTAATGTAGAAAGGGAAAAGGTGGGGGGGGGGGGGGGCTTAGCCTAGAACATGGGCCAAAGTGCCCTAAATCCGATTCGTTACAACCCAAAAAAGAAATAAATTTTTCTTGTTACTTGGGAAACTCATTCTTAGTTTTAGGAACGAGTTCCGTATACTACAGGATTGTTCTCGAGTACTCCCATGGTCGTGGTTTGATGGTAACAATGAGGATGGGAACACATTCCTTGGTAGCTATGGCATCAAGCAATGTATTTGAATCAATTGTGGCTAAAATTGATGAAAACTTGTTGTGGTCGACTAGACTAAATGAGGCAAATCTTTGTCGTGGAATAGGCTCTAGTGGTATGGGAAACATAGCTAATGATTGGTGGATTGATCGGTGATGCAAATGCAATCTCCCAAGCTCAAGACTGAGCATGGTAATCATGTCCTAAGGTTGGGCAATGAGTTAGATGTCTAGTGTCATATGAGTTTCGGTTAACTCCAATACCAGCTAGTGGATAAACAATTTGCAGACTTCATAAGAGCTTATGAACAAGATACAACATGAGCAACAATCAAACGACACCCAATGTGCCAAGGGGGATTCAACAACATGCTTCTAGAGTCTTCTTTGACAATTTTAAAATCATCCAACAAAATCTGGACATGCATTCTCAATTTTCTTCAACATTCATGGAAGATAAATTCTACCAAAATTTCTAGGTACCATGTCAAATGGGAGGAGGCATGTCACTTTTACTGGCCACATAAGTAATAGGACTACGTTGTTTGTATCATGATCCATCTTAACAACCTAGGATTATTGTGTTTTTTTCAACTTGCATAAAGAGAGATATAAGCAAAAGTTTGCAAAAATCTGCTTTAGGTTTAAAAGGAAAAGAATGTGAAGCACTTGAGACTGAAAATCAAGTGGGTTTTAGAAAAGGACTTATTGCTCCAAGGCTTTTTCCAGCATCTATGCTTACTTGCTATTGCTTTCCTTCAAGTATAACATTTGACTTTGATTCATGATATGGAAAACCATAACCAATTTAATCCCTTCAAAAGAATACTAGTGATGTGAGCCCGCAAGTGTGCAGCAGGGCAGGGTTTTGGGCGGGTGGGCAAAGGGGAGGGTTAAAAATTTGAAAAATGGGGAGTTTTTTTCTGGGCAGGGTCAGGCTGCCCGTAGGGCAGCGCGACTGCTGCCGGAAAAAAAAAACATGAAGGAAAATTTCAAAAAAAGGGGCCCCGGGCAGCGCTCGCGCCCGTCACAAAGTGAGCGGCCCGGGAACGCTATGATTGTAATATATATAGATACGAGGATATCAATCTCCAAGCTACCCAAACTTTGTGTAAGTGGTTGCTTCATTGAGATAAAAACTGCCAAAGTACATGGTCTAGGTAAGCAACAAACCATAACTTCGAAGGTAGAAGGTTAACCTTCAATCTGAAACTAACTATGGGTTGCCTTCAACCAATGATTGAAAAAAGTAGCAGTCTTAAAAGTGCAAGATTCACACGATAAGGAAAAGAATGAATAGCAAGTATCAAGAAGCTAGAAAAAAAATCACAAAAGAATAAGAAAGCCCTAATCACCACGATGATGGAAGAAGAAATGAAAGAGTATCTAAAAAAGAGGCCCCCTCACAAGCATTTCAATGGTAGATTCCATATAAAGTGAGAAAGCTTGATCGAAGGTGGAAGTTGGGTGTTTTCTGTGCAGTAGGCAGGGTGTACAAAAGTCAGTAATTTATCCAAGTTGACTGCACTTTTGATGGGCACACGAGATTTCTCACTTCTAATTGATAGGAACCCACCAGAGAGAGAGATAGAGATATTTGTGTGGGCTTACCTTGAGTGAGATCTCCCTGGATCTAGCAGTCTCTCATACAAAGTCTTTTGAGGCCATGTTTCTTGTGGTCATCTATACATGAGGATCTATGTCACCCTCTAGGAGACTGCATCTGCAATGAAGCAGTCAGACTCCACACTTTCGCTTGACACGCCAAACTAAGCTACCTCTTTCAGTGATCCACCAATCTTGACGCTGAATTAGCTCCAGATCTTCATCCGTTCTAACCGGCAGGACCACAAATGAGCCTACATAACAGAATGCTCTCCCATAGCCCCTCCACTCCTCGATTGGACTCAACTTCAGCTCTTAACACACACAACCCTCAAGGGACGTCTCATTTCAGCTTGAAAACAGAGAACCTGCCAACTTCCAAACAAAAGGCAGAAACGCCACCCACCCAAACAACCTCAAGAATGCAGTTCAAGCCAGTGGAGCTTTGGGCTAGTACAGCTCATTCACACCCACCAGCTCCATCCAGAGATCACAACAAGGCCAGTGCACTGTGCAGCTATACTACTCTACCGCTGGTGCTATCAGATCCATCCATTCATGATTCAACCGAGTAAAAACGCAATCTTCGTCTAGATCTAGCTCCCCAAAAAGCAGATTCCTTCAGCCCAAGTCCTAGATTATAGATCCAACTCCAACCCACGTGCATTATCTCTCGCTACTACTTACAGACTAGCTCACCCACAGACTACAGCTGAGACTGGATGGAGAGAGAGAGAGAGAGAGAGTAGTAGTAGTAGCTAATATATATTACGTATGCCATAGCCATTGATTGGAGAACCTCAAGACGCTGACGTCTGGTTTCATTTTGAATCGGAGGAGTACGATCGAGACACGTGGCTGGATGGGAGTGAGTTCGAGAATCGACGGTGCAATCGGATGGTCATGGATAGCTTTGAATCTGTTGGACACGGTTCCCAGGTTGGTGGTACCCTCCTATGACACTTGAAAGGACCTCCTCTAGCGTCCTTTCTTTTTGGGAGTTTGTTTTGTTGTTTTTGCCATACATTTTGGGGGGTATTTCCATGTCATCCCAAACGGGGTTACCCATCATTCTATCCAACACTTCAAATTTTATTTTTTTAAACTTACCCGTTGACTCGCGGATCAACTCATTTGTTTTGATTGACGTCACTTTGCACTTTGCACAGCTAAAAAGATCGCACGGAAAGGCGCCCTTAGGGCCAAGAATCCTAATCTTTCGCTCAAATTTGATGTGGCAAGCGTATTATGAGTTTTATTGTAAAAGATTTGGTAGCTTGGTTGCAATATAAATTTGTGCTAGGTTATTGTAAAAAATTTGGTAATTTTGTTGCAATAGATAACTTTGCACTAAGTTATTGTATTGGTTCCCCCCACAGGCGGAGTCTTTATTCACATGAGTTTGAGCTAAAAGAATTATTATTATTTTTTAATTCATTTAGATTGCAATATCTTTTTGAAAGTTTTTCAATATGCACATCAAAGTTGCTTTCGATCTTTGCGATCGCCTTGTGTTTTTAATGCATTCACAATTGTGTTTGAATTTTTTGGGGTTTCATTTCATAGGTTCAATCAATCTCTCTCTCATGCAAGCAAGGATTGGTGGTCTTTGGCCATGCTTGCATTGAGTTTGAGCTAAAAGTATTGTGTTTTATTTTATCTTGATGATTGCAATATTTTTTCTAAAGTTTTTCATTATGCACATCAAAGTTGCTCCATATTTTGGAAACCTTGTTTTTGTTATTTAAGATTGTGTTTGATTTCGTTTGGCTTTTATGATACATAAGGAACTTTTGGGTTTTCTTATTCATTATTCAAGGAAATGAATCTCTCTCTCTCTCTCTCTCTCTCTCTCTCTCTCTCTCTCTCTCTCTCTCTCTCTCTCTCTCTCTCTCTCTCTCTCTCTCTCTCTCTCTCTCTCTCTCTCTCTCTCTCTCTCTCTCTCTCTCTCTCTCAAGCATCTGTGGTTGTGGTCATGGTCATGCTTTCACTTTGCAACATGCAACATCCCTCAAAGGCCTCTCTTATGGGTGCCACATACACTCGTCCACTCTTGTGGATTCCCCGCCCTCAGATGTGCCTCCCAATCTGGACCTGGCTGCAAGTGTGGCCACATGGCTTTCTCAAAATCAAAACTTTCCAGATGTGTAGGTTAGGTGGAAGAGTTGCAGTAGCTAGCAAGAGCCTTCAATAGACTTCAACAACCTGAGAATCCTTCAAGCAAATTCAACAACCTATTGTTGCTTGCAACATCTACTCACTTCCAGGACAGAAGATTAGAAGATCAATGTGGAACATCCTCTAGGTCTACTCACAGGAAATCACATTGGCAAAGTGATAACGATTAGGCGATAATCAGCAGGACTGTTTTTCGGGTAGTAGTGATCAGGAGGTTTGGCAAGCTAGCAAGGATCAAAAGGATTGGTAGGGTTTCAACTGATTCTAGACAATTGTGTGTTTTTCACTCTATGTTGAGTGCAAATGTGTTGTTTTTTCTTGTGTACATTGCTTGTAAAACTCCAAGAATAATGTCATTTGAGCCTCTTGGTAGTATTCTTGGTAGTACCTCTACTTTGCCATATTTCTCATGAGACATGACAACTTTGAATTCCAATGTGGTTGTCCTATCTTGGTTTGTTATATGATATGATTGGATTATTTACTTGCATTTCAAATTGCTATAAAATGCCATACAATATAGATGGTCATTTCAAGCTCTTGTGATTCAAGGTTATGATTGGCAGATATATCAAGAAAGCCAATAAACAAGCATCGCATATCGAATCAATCTTTGAGGAGATTGTTGGAGCAATACGAAAGTGCAATGAAAAATAGAAAGGGAGAAAATACAAATAATAACAAGATGACTAGCTTGAACAATTTGAAGAAATTGACATCTAGAGATTCACCAAGATCTCAACAAAGATTGTACACTGAAATATGGACTCCTCCCTATTCTAGACACTCAATGGATCAAAAGTTGACCCTCACACTCTTACAAAGAAAGCTTGAATAAAATTAGTTTGAGTTTCATACAATCATATGCCAATTACCTTTTGGTTTGAAATCGACAACAGTTGTAGATAATTAGAATTCATTGGTAAATCTTCATCTTTTTCTTCAAAAGTTACTTTTTTCTTGAACTAGACTAGATTCTACTTTTTTGTCAATTAAGGCTTTAGCTTTCTCAGATATATCTTTTTAAAGGAACATAGATGATTGGTCGACGTGGTTCAGGACAATTAGGTGAATAGTGGCCTTGAGCACCACAGTTATAATAGCTACTTGTGACGCACTTCAGCGGTAGGTTCACAGGTGCATAAACAATCTTTTGATTCTGGGTTACAGTCTACGCAGGTACAAATCGTTTTGGTGCAAAATTTGGCTTCGTTTGTATACCTAAGCTAGGATGCAGCCCTTGAATGTAATCGCAATGATCTTCTGGTTCTACTTCATATACATATAGTACATCTCTTGAAGAATTTTCCATGTAAGAAACTTGTGTTACCTTACATTCATTATTGGTGTGGCCTGAAGAATTGCACTTAGTACACCATATGTTGGGATTGTAGGCTAGAGCTTTCTGTCTTTATCTGACACTTCAGATACTTGAATTTGACAGATCTGCAATATTCTTCTTCCACACTTTTTCCCTCTTATTAGGTAGATCATTGGAAAGCTTTTTTTTAGTCATTTTTTTTCCTTCCAATAGTCTTTCTCGTCTTCCAAACAGTCAAAACTCTGATGTCTGATTTGTCACTTGAACTGGTTGATCTTGAACTATCTAAAGAATCATCTTCAGAGCTCAAATCTTCGGATAATTTTGATGGTTTCCTTTTCATGTTGTGGCTGAAATGATATTTCCTCACAATTTTTGATGTTTCATAATTTTTTGTTATCGTGATAACTTGGTCCAAGCTATTCATAGAACCTTGTATGCAATATCGATCGATCTTTGATGGCAGACCTACAAGAAACCCTTCTATCTACATGGCAACAAAATATACACCAACTAGTTTTCTGATTAAGTTCTTTACCTTCCAAGTGTATCGTCTCAAAGACTCCTTCTCCTTCTTTTGCACTAAATTTAATCGTACAAGCACTATTGTTGAATACCCGATCTCACAAAATTGTTTAAGAAAGGCTTTTTTTAACTGCTTTCTTGCACATAGGTTGGTTAGAAAGTATTGTAGCACGGATCTACAATAAAAGTTATGGCACACCTCAGGATTGGAGTATATTAACAGCATGTGCCATAAGAAATGAATTTCTGGAGCACCAGAAGAATAAAGAACTTTAAATGTGAACTGCTCTTTATATTCTTGTTATTGTAAACCAGAATTTACCATTTGATCTAGACCTGGTTCAAGAAGAAGCCGAGATCCATTGTTATTGTAAACCAGAATTTACCGTTGACCTAGAGCTGGTTCAAGAAGACCGAGATCCAAGAGGGGAACATGAAAAGGAAAACTAGAAGAGAAAAACAAGAAAAAATATGTATACTTGTCAAATAGTAAAGAAAAAGGGGTTGGAAAGAACTCATCTTCCATTATCTAAAGGAAGAAAAAAAAAACCAACAATACAGTAGCAGCAACCTAAAGAAGTCTCCCCTCCTTTATTGAAAAATATGCCAAAGATGGCTAGGGTATCTTGGAACAAGGATAGTATGGTAGCTAAACTATAGAATGAGGTGGCTATATTCAAAAGAGAAGTAAATCTACCCCAACAGACCATCAAGAGACTAAAGGAGAAAAATGAAAATTTGAAATTGATAGATACCTAGAAAAACCACAAATTAAACAAGATTGAAATTTTTTTATTAAGTGGATTCAAGAGATTAAAGAGGAGAGAACAAAGATGAAGTTAAAGAAAATGATCTTCATCAAATAATACTACCTAAAGATGCTATAATTTTTCAATAAAAGGAGAATTTGGAGTATAAAAAACAAATGGTGAAAAGATATAGTATACATCTTACTCTTCTATCTCCTACATCTATTCCAGCTTTGCCACATATTATATATGAAGAGTTGGTGGATCTACCTATTGTTGATGGTTGTTGTTGTACCTATCTGTACCTACTTCTACTATTGTTGATTAACCAATTGATGTTACTACTACTGCTTTTGTACCTGCTAGTGTTGATGATATTGTTCTTGATATTGCAGATGATACTATCATTGTTGTTGTTGTTACTGATTTTGTTCATATTCAATGTTTGAAAGATGTAAAATAATTTTTGATTCGAATAATGAATTCAGTCTGCCCAATGTACCAATGTATATACCAAATATGATTGATCTAGAAAAGTCTTATGTATAATATGATCTACGTGGAAAAATTCCTTCCACTCCTTTCTCTTCAAGCTAGATATGGCCAGTGATACCTAGTTCTTTCCATAATATGGATGCAACTTTGCAATCCCTTGCAAAGTTTTCCAAATAAGAACATGGAAAGAACATCAAATGTAGGTAATATATGATCCCCTACAAGGGCGAGGCAATAATTCTAAAATGTTAAATATTGAATATCAACATAAATATGGCATGATATACTCGAAAATGAAGATATGAGCTGGTTAAGTATAAATCATGAAGAGGCCTAAGTCATTTTTCGGGAATATATCTCCTAAGTACTTGCCTTGTAATTAAGGGCAAGACCTTTAAAAGGAAAAGACATTGTCTTGGATAACCTTTACTAGGTCGTCCATACGAAATGACTAGATATGAAAAGACATGTTAAACTAGAGTAACTTTAACTCATAGTTAAGTATACTTCCTATGGTATAGTTGAACGTATTTTCAGTCTAATTGTTAACTAGACCCTTTCGCGGGAGCGATGCACCTATTGTTTAAGACGTGTGTTTGTTCGCCCCGTAGAACATATATAGATCTCACACTTCAGTCTCGATCATCGAGAGAGAAGAGTTTATGCTTATGTAAGAGATTGAAAAAGTGAATAGAGTTCTGTGAGTTATTCTCTCTTATCTATGTTCTCCGCACTGCTGAGTGTGAGTGATCTTGAGTATGCTAACAATCTCTAACGCATTTCATGAATTACTCTTTGATCAGACAGACACTCTAGTGCATTACAGTCGTTTGCTGTGTTTTCATAAAGCATGCTCTAAAGAACTGTCTTAAAACCATCTTATTCGTCTGTCACGAATACTTTCTTTTCGGCACTTGAATAACGACTATCTTTGGTACAGTCTAGCATGATCATTGAATAAAGCTATATGTATACATATGAGATGACAGTCCCTGTCTGAAGGATTGAGTCTTTGATCTGTTTTCCTTATTGACATTGACATAAGTTTCTAACGTGTTCTAAAACTCTTCGTGTTCTTTAACCATTAAGTTGGGCTTTAGTTGTTGAGGACTTCTATCTAGAAATGAATAGTTCGCGAACGCGATTAATTAATTGTCTGCACAATCGAGAATACATCGAACAATTCTCGATTCTTTGTTGACACCTTAATCAGCCAGAGTGTAGTACTGCTGTACTACTCTGATAACATCTCATCTGTAGAACGCGCTTCCTTCAATTCCATAGAGGCCAGATTGTTGTTCTGAATTTATTAATATTACCCATCCCAAACATAAGTAATACTGGTTACTTTTTAATGTCTGTCGACAACTAGAATAACACTCGAAACTACTTGTCATAAATTGTACCAAAAATATAACATTCTAACGTTGTCCTCTGTGGAAACGACATTAGTTACTATAAAATCTATATTAACCTTGTTGGTATAGTACAACATATACCAATTTTTGGCACCGTTGTTGGGGATAGTTTAGGAAAGTTATAAGAAATCTGACAAATCCATCTCCATCTCTAGTGTATGTCAGATAGAGAATCCAGATTAGAACGATACCGTAAGCTTAGAGAGTAATTTTTACGAAGACAAAGTGAGAGTACTAGTCAGAGAAATCTAGACGAAATCACTGCCCAGTTACTTGAACTCCTAATTAGCTTCGGTATGGAAGGTCCTGCTACACGTTTCACTTCTATCTCTAAAATTAAATACGATTATTTTAAAGGGACTTCTTCCGATGATGCAGATAGCTATGTCTCACAATTCGAGTCAATCGCTAATGCGAATAACGAGGGAATTGACGTAGACAAACTACGAATCTTCCCTGGTCTGCTAAGAAAGTAGGCGTGCATTTGGTACAACCAAGTTGAACCAGGACGTGTAGGAACCTGGTACTTGCTGAAAGATGCGTTTTTGAACCAGTTCAGAGAGATCGGTTACAAATCTAGAATTCTTGGACGTATGAACAATGTTTAGAAGAAGAGTAAAGAATCCCTTCGCAAATATACATGTAAGGTTAAAAATCTCATAGGGTAAACTAACTAGTGTATATCCCGTGGATATGCAGATTGAATGGTTTTTGGCTGGTTTACTAGCAAAGATTGATCGGTATTGCAGACAAGGGGACATTACCTCCTCAGCAGCAGTAATAGCTAGTGCTAAAAATTTCGAGACCTCGAAACTAGCACAAAAACGACGATCGACTAAGAAATCTCGAAAGTCGAAGACTGATTCTGGTGACAGCGATGATGATTCAGATTTTGATTCAAGTACCAGTTTTTCAAGCTCGGAATCTGAAAGCAGGGATTCATCAGAATCAGAAGCTGACAAAGGAGAGAGAAAGAATAAACGACGAACTAAACGAAAGGATGACATGAAAGTTGTCGAGGATAAGTCGTCAACTTCTAAAGTTGAAAAGCTTTGGAAGAGTAATATGGCTAACCTTAATAAAAAGTGTATAGATCTCTGAAGTTGCAGATAAAAGACCAAAAGCGTCTTCTTCCAACTCAGGAATGTGGTGTACGAAATGTGGAACTTCTGGACACACTAAGGAAGACTGCACTACTGTGAATGTCAAATACATTGAAGATCCTGCCCAAGAGGTACTTTTTATTTTTCAAAATGATGCGACTACTAACTATGTATAGGGTACTACAACATCAGCCCAACAGGACAGACCCAAGTTCGCACCAAGAAAAAATAATCCTCCTAAATTTGTTGGACCAGTGAAGTCTCAAACCGCGACTAAACCAGTTTCGGGCAACTACTACAACTGTGGAGAGCCGGGACATTTTTCTCCTGACTGTCCTCAACCGCGAAAGCCGATTGGTTATGTACCATTATGTTTATATTGTAGAGAGCCTGGCCACAAGTATCATGACTGCCCTCAGCCACAGGAGCCACGACCCATATATCAGTATGTCGCAATACCAGTTGCTGCAGACACGAAAGCGAAAGCTGCGACTGATGCTGTTGTGCAAAGAATTGACGTTATTGAAGGAAAACTAGCAAAGATAGAAGACCAGTCTTGGCCAAGTGACGTGGAGAAATTATTCAAAGTCACAACGAGAAGCAAAAGCTCCTCAAAACCTGATCAGAAATCTTCAACAAAGCGCAGAAAATTCTAGAAGAAGAAATCCTCTAGCAAAACAACGAACAAATCTACGACTAAAGAAGATCTCAAAGATGACCCTGACTATGACCGCGATGTTGCAAAGTTATTTGCAAAAGATATCTCGGCAGAAGCAAAGGAAATCATCAACGCTGAACTTCAGACAACTGCTGCAGAAAAGGTGGTCACTTTCGAGGAAGAGGATGAAGAAATCGCGAAGACGAAATTGTCTAGTGTTGTTATCGATAAACCAAAATCAAAATCGAAGACGAAAGAATATGACATCGTGACTGATATTGGATCCCTTCATCCGAACATTATTTTTGAATAGTTGTTGGTAGATAACACTTATTACAGAAAGCAACTAAAAGGCCTTTATGTGTCCAAAAAGAAGAAAAAAATTTCTTTGCCAGATGTTGGTGTTTTGTCTATCGATTTAGGTGATCTCGGTGCTCCTGAGATTGATATTACCATTGCGGGACGCCTGATCGAAAAAGTGCCAATTGACTCTAGTTCCAGTGTGAATATAATAACAGAAGATACAACTCATGCTTTGGGGCTGACTGACATTCAACCAACACAACGAAACATCAAGTTAGTTGATTCGACACGACGAAAACCTGTTGGAGAACTGAAGGATGTCACTGTCTATATTCAAGCCAAGCCATTCACAATGAATTTCATTGTTATCAAACCACTCGGTTTGTCATCCTATTTTGTGCTGATTGGACGACCTTGGTTTTATCAATCAAACACAAGTGTACATTGGAAATCTAGAGAGCTGAGGTTTCAGACTGGTGAGACCAATAACCGAGGTAAGCCAGCAGAACAAATCATAACCTGGAGTCGTGACAAATATGAATGTGAAACTCCTTTGTCCGACACCAGCTTTACATCAGAAAAATCTTCGTATGCCTTGAATATTTTTCCCAGTGAATCTGATATTGAAGTGTAGTACTTTGAATGTTATGAGAATGCTGATGATGAAGAATTCTTCGATGCCTGCGACGTTAAAGCAGATGTTTTGTATGAAGAAATTAACGTTGCAGACATGAACTCAAAAGAGTTTGACGATTTGAGTGATGAATCTGAATACGAATTTGGTAACAAGAACCAGGTTGACGACAAAAAAACATCTGTGGAGTCAACCATGCACGAAATTCATGGCCATACCAAGGCCAATATGACAAAAGGTATCATTTTACCAGATTCTACTGAATTGATTGAACTTGCACCTGACAGATTTGTGCATGTTTCAAAGTCACTTGGAGAATCGGAGTTAGTGGAATTCACTGAACTATTGAAGGAGTATCAAGACGTTTTTGCCTGGTCGCTCGACGATTTGAAGGGTATACCTACAGAATTCGGAGATCATCGAATTGATCTTAAGGAAGATGCTGTACCTATTCGACAAAGACAGTATCGTCTCAATCCTAAGTACTCTCTCATGGTCAAGGACGAACTTAACAAGCACCTTAAGGCAGGTATAATCTATCCCGTCTTAAGTAGTGAATGGGTTTCGCCCATTGTTGTCGTCCCAAAGAAGAAGACTGGCAAAATACGAATATGCTAGGATTTCTGCAAACTCAATGCTGCCACAAGGAAGGACCATCATCCTCTGCCTTTCATTGATTCCATCCTAGATCAGGTTGCTGGTCAAGAGCGTTACAATTTCTGTGACGGCTTTTTTTGGATATAATCAGATTGGAGTGCGAAAGGAGGGACTGCAGATTGTGTGGGGCGGATTCGCAGTTCAAGTACTCGCACGTGAACGGCAACGAAACGACTGCATGTTTGCAAAGGATGGATGGCTAGCCTGTTTCATTTGCGGCGACGCCCACCAGCCGCAAGCGGGAAGTCAAAAGTTGGAAAGAGCAATTTCAACTGGTGCGACCCCTTGGCTCTCCACGAGGTCAATGGTTACATTTGGATTGATTCAAAGACAGCTACTTCAAGCTAAGTGAGAGGTGCATTGCGGCGTACTCAATCTTTGCCTACCTCAAAGAGCCAAAAATGAAAAGTATCAAGATCAGGCTGGGACAAGGAGAGAAATCAAGGTGCACAAGCAACAAGGCGCGGAGTGGACCATAGAGTGGGCAATCGAACGACAAATCCTTTGGCTCAGGGAGCCCTGATACCTGTGCGGAACTGATCAAATCTGGATCTCGGGAAGCTCAACACAAAGTGCGTCAAGGACAAATCAGGAGCTCAAAGGAGTTCCAAAGTCAAAAGTCAGTACTAGATCAAAAAAAGTCCGATTAAGTTGGTTTGTTTCTTTGAATATATTTGTCGATTTTTTTGCAAGTGTCAAGTACAAAAAACTCCAACTATGTTTGTATGTAAAAATTTATCGAAAAGTAAACTATTTGAGGTTATGGATGAAGACTAAGATAAGAAATCAAATTCAGATAGAAAGAAATATCTCTACATGTACTACCATTATACATTCAGGAAATGCTCTTTGTAGAAATTAATGAATGTAGTAGAGCAATGCTCACTCCCTCAATCAGATCTCAACACTTTGATCTTGGCATTTGTTTGATTTTTCACCAACGCCTTGAAGCCCTTGAAACATTCAAGTGCCCTCAATTTTTCCTTGATGGTGTAGATCCATGTTCTTCTTGAAAAATCATCAATGACATTAGTTCGAAATAAAACCCTCCACCAAGTGACATTGTCTTCTTTGGTCCATACAAATCTAAGTGTGTAAGTTCTAACACTCGTTTAGCTCTAGT